>KK122202.1:101141-129704 GCA_000611955.2 Stegodyphus mimosarum
TTTTCTTCCAATCCATTTCCTGTTGAATCATTGTTCCGAATCTCTCATGTCTTGCGATATAGCTATCGTTAAATGAATACTTCTTGTCTAAGTAACCTGTTTGTAGTGCATTGGAAACATCACTATCAGTTATTTTGTCCCATGAATTTTTTACCCAATTCACAACTTCTTGTAAGCCTGGTTTTACAAAATTACCTCGATAATTTCCTTTCTTAACAACTTCATTGTCTTCCAACTTAAACAGTGTTGTTGATCTCCTTAGAGACAGTTCATATCACTTAAGGAAGTTGTCCAACCAGTGTGACGATGCTTTAAATTCTTCTGTGGATATATCAAATTCAGTTGCTGTTTCAAGGGCAAATTTTTGAATATCAGCCCTGCGCACAACCAAAGCCATTGCTCTCCTGCCTGCAATCCATTCCCAGATGCAATCTTCCAACTCAGAAAATAACGACTGCCGACCTGATCCAACTCTGCGTTTTTTCTCATTTCCTTCGTCCACCAGTTGACACAGGTAATTGTAGTCTGCACGCCATTTACGAACCATACGGAGTTCCAGCATCTTCTCTTTACAGAATGCTACAAGATTTACACCCCTGGAGTCTTCCCGGATTCCCTTTTCGTACTCGACGGAATAGCTCTTTTGTTTTGTACTCATTTTAACTGGGGTTAAAGATTATTCACTTTATTTTTAAATAAAATTATGTATGAGGAAATAATCAGACTTACAAGACTGAAATGAATGAACGTTGTATACCTGCACTGTCGCTCAATGTAGGCTGCTGCCTTATGTTGTATTTTTAAGATAAATTCCAAGAATTAATTTGAAACGAACTGTAGAGGTAAACAATTAATTTCTCGGAATATTTTGTTTCAAACATTTTTCTGAAATACGAGTATTAGGAAAGCTAAACATATTATTATTTATACTTAATAAATCAACAGTATTTTTTAAAGAATTCTTTTTGTCACATTATTTTAACTAGGGATTATTTCCGGGGCATGTTTTATTTTACAAAAAGTTCCGAAAATCACAATAGGGCTTATTTTCGGAGGATGTCTTATTTTACAAAAAGTTCCGAAAATCACGATAGGGCTTATTTTCGGAGGATGTTTTATTTTCAGAAAAAGACGGTATTACTGAAATTTTCAGCTGTTTCTATGTTACATAAAACAATTTATCATGGAAAGTGGCAGAATTTTTGAAATAATCCATTCTAAAATATAACAAAGCATGATTAAAGAGGCTTTTTATTAAACTTATTTCCTTACAACATATGTATGTAATATGTGTATGGACAATATGGGACTGTAAATTTCCAGATGATCTGTATTTCTGAAATTTCTGAAAAAGTTGAATTTATAACATGAAATAAATTTGCTGTAATCGATAAAATGTTTCACTTTTTGAATTTTACAAATTTTTTAGTGTTCATAAAACAACTTATACAGTTTTATATTTAAGATAAGAGTAATAAATAATAATGAAGACAAAAAATGAGGTAGTAGTAATTCTTTTCAACATGTATTTTGTAGGCAAAGAAGGCAATATCCTCCAGTTAGTCTTGCTCAACTACAACTGATGATTGATACTGGACGAATTGATGCATCTCAGCCAATTGATTTAAATAGTATATGTAACACAAAGCTCTATAAAATGAATCCATTTGAGAGACATTTTGGTGTGCATCTCACTGATAAAGTAAGTATTTTGTTTTCAGTTTTTGTTATGATAGATATGCTATTTATTATATATTGTGAGAATATATTATATTTACTTATGGAAACCTTGGAACTTGCACATTTTTTCTGTCAAGCATTTTCAAGAACAAAAACTGAGTCAAACAGTGCGATTTAATGCCAATAATGTATAAATGCAACATTACAATTAGAGATGGGACATATGTTCCTGAACTGACTGAAAGAACCAGTTCACTTTACTGAGTAAGCAACAAATGCTCATTTTCGGGGGGGGGAGTAAAGTAGCTCTACAGTTTTTCTGCTGAAAGCTGTTGTTGGAAGCATGCCAGAAAAGTTCAGTTCTCCCACATTAAAAGTGAGGTTAATTTTTTTCGCAACTTTTTTTTTTTTAGTTTAGAATTTTATGGCTAGTTGTAAGAGAAAGGAAGGTTTTTGGGAATTTTAAAATTAGAGTTTAAAGAAATCAGTCAAGGGAGTTAACAGTTAATTTGAATTGATTCTTATGATCTCGCTGATAGTTCAGTTTTTTCTGCTCTTTGCTTAACTGTCTCACATTGTTCTTGATTCACTCCCCATTTCAGATCTTATTAATCAAGGCTAATACTAAGGAATATTGTGTCGTCGAAAAGAACTGATTTAATTCAGTGAGTAAAATCTGTAATCTGCTCTGTAAAAGAGTGGTTTTGTCCACCTTTAATAACAGCACACTCATAAGTTTTTTGCTGTGGCTCTGTATAAACTTTAGCAGTGCTTATACGATATATTTTATGACTTGGATCTGTTCATTATCTAACTAAATAAATAATGATTTATTTGTTACAGAGATCTGCCAGAATATTTTAATTTTATACTCTATATCCGTAATTTGTATTTGTTGGCTACATAACTAAATAAAGAACTGCAAGTTACTTCAAACGCCTGAATTTTTGATGCCAGTATGGTGTGATCTCAGCTAACTTTCATGATCGATGGCAAAACACTTGAACACAGAATCTTATTACTGCTATAAATTTTTCATAATTCAAGCGGCAGTTTTATCTTTTGTTAATTATGGTAATGCTGCGAACATTTTTAATTATCATTTGGATTTAAATTATATTAATTAGGTAATTTATTAAAAGTAATGATTTAAAGTTGTGCATTTATTACTTTTAAATTCGGTTTCTTGAGCAGTTATAATTTGAAAAGCAAATGAATGTTCTTATGCCACAACAAATGGCAGTATCCTAGAAACTGGTGGTTTTTTATGTGACATTAGCGTTTGCCAGATCACATAGCTGTAATACCCCAAAACTTGCAAAGATTCTGCTAAATGCAGATTTCTAACTTCAGGAATCACTAAAATAATTATTAACTTTAAATTTGTCATCTACTTTTTTGCCGAGACAGAAAATATTGAAAATACATGCAATAATTCTTTATCTGCCTTGTGGGTGGGGATAAGAGTTGGTTTATGTTAAAAGAAAAGAGAGAGATTTTTTCCTGACTCAGAGAGAATTGCTCGAGAACTAAAAAAAACTAAAAGAAACTAAAAGAGAAATCAGTGAGAAATAAACCTTAAAATTGAAATATTTCTTCTAACTATTCAAAATGGCAGAAAAGTATTCAAGGGTGTAGTAAAAAAATTAGTTTTAGAAGCATAGAAACATATGAAACAGCTAGTGTAAAATTTACTATTTAACCATCACAATTATGCATACAAATTTAACTTATAATTACTCTTTTGCATGTTTTTGTAAAAAACTTAATGTTACTGACGCACTATGTAATTAAGCTTAAAACCCTTTTAATGCTTAAAATTATTTAAAGATAATTAATTTAAAATAAAGAGATACACTAAACTTACATTTATTGAATAATTAAACAAGTAATGTTTATTTAAGTTAAAAAAATGCAGAGTCAAAATAACATAATCCTGATTTATAAAATTTACTTGATTAACAAATTGAACTAATTAAGAATTTAATGAATCATAATATAGCATTTGTTATGCTTGTGCTGCCTTTGTGTGGCATACATTGATGTGTATCTTACAGTGAAAGTTAGCTCTTGAAAAGTAACACAATGAATAATGTTTAGCGTATGTGATTCTTAAAATGAAGAGATAGTATGATGCATAACAAAATACAATTTAATTTCATGGAAGCCCACATTGAACATAGAAACATTTCTCTGACTACATCTGGTTTCTAAGGAAATTACACAGCTCCTTACATTTGAAAGATTTTAAACATATCAGTTTGTCATGTGATGTCACTCTTTGATTTGTCCGTATTGGCAATGAAATGATGCCATTTTCAACATATTATATCCCTTTTTGAGTTACTGTATAACTATTCAGAAACATTCACTTAAATTCAGTGTCTATGATTTCTTGAGAACAAGACCAGATCGAGTCGTAGTTTTTTAGACTTTCTGGAATTATTATTATTTCAATCTGGTGACTATGCTAGCCTGTCATTTGAAACTTCTTTAGGAACAGCTCCTTGGGCAAGTTTTGACTGCAAATTTCTAGAAGAAAAATTCTTTGAATAGGCTGAATTAGTACATTATATTGTGGTTTTAGTTTCACAGTTCTTACTTTATTTTACCTGGAAATAATTCAATAACTCTGACTAAAGGCTAGTCTAAGCATTTTCTGAAATCATCTCCCATTAGGATGATATCGCCGATTTGAATATATATTTGAGGGTTTTCTCAATGTCTTTGGATAAGTTGTCCTGAATATTCCTTTCTAAAGCTTAATTTCAAATCTTTGATTAAATTATTGTGACAATTTATTTATTTCCATAAATTCTTAGCGTCAACCTTGTCGATGTTTGCAACTTACTGCTCTTGATTTTGCTCTAACTAAATTCGTATTTCATAATTTGTGATTGACCTAATAAACATGCATGCAGCATAAGCCACTCTGCACGCATTCCCAAAAACATGCATTTCAGAGATTCATGTTTATGTATAAAACACGGTACTAAAACAGATGTTTCATTAAGGCAAACTGTGAAAAACTTTACAGGGTTATCCAGCAAAGGAGTGTCTCAACTTAATTTTAACTTCCAGGCTTCCTGGAAAATAATTTTAAGAGGCAAAGTTGCCACACTCAATCGATATGATCAAAAAATTTTTATATTGAAGCTAATATAATTCTTTTTGTAAGTATTTGCTTATCACTTAATTTTTCAAAATTCAAATTACATCTTGAGGTATTCTCATCTGAATCCCATACAGTACCTAAAAATTTTGTCACACCTTTATATTTAGTTGCAAATTTACAATCTACATTGCTTTTCCAGTTTCGTAAATTAAAATACCCTCGAGACATAATCTGCTGAGCCTTTTCAATAAATGTTTCTTCTTCTCTCACATCTGAAACACTTGTCACACAAATGTCTACATAAGATGAAGATTTTGATTTTTGAGCAGATTATTCACTCAGTTGATTAAGAACATGGTTGGAGTGAATGGAATCAAATCTTTATGTCTTCTGATTAACGTGTTAAAGGTCTGGAATTTATGACTCTTTTACAATAACATATTATTGCCACTAACTCTTTGTAAGCTTTGGCAGCATTTTCTTAAGGAGCTCTTTAACATTTCTGACAAATCTCTCCCACCAGCCTGGGAGGAAGAAACTTTCAAATAATACGATGAATGTCAGCTAATTGGTTTATTTCCCCCAGTCTGTTTCTTTTAGGTAATGGTAAGCCCCTCTAAAATTTGTATCATTGTTGCAATACATGATTTTAAATTGTTCTTATCGTGATATAAAGCATCTAAATGAAAGCAAGAATGCTTTTGTTGACAGAGATGAAACTGCCTCCAAGTATACAGCTGTGTATATGGCATAGGTAAACAAAACAACCCCTACTTTTTCATCATGTTTTACATATAAGTGTCCTGTTAAATCTATCCCCAAAGTTTCTAACATAGATGCATTTTTCAACTCTGTCTGCAGACCTTGCACTGAATCTACTGTTAATGATTGAGACTTAAATCTTTGACCCTTGATATAATATTTCAAAACACTTGGAATTGTTTTCCTACCGTTAAGGCTCGGATGATTTTTCACATAGCACACTAAGTAACAGTTTTTTTGCTGCATGACAACTTGCATGATGAAAATGCTTAATAAGTCTTCATGTAAATACAGAATTCTCAGGCAGCACAGTTGGAAATATAAACTTCCGTTTATCAATATTTTCTGTTATAGAAGTTTTTAAGCAAATAATTTCTTCATTTTTTAATGTATATGTGTGTGCAATTTTTCTTTCAGGAGGGAAACATTTCCTCTGTACTCCTCTTATTATAATAACCTCACTATCCTTAATTTCTTGTAGCGTCAGATCCCCCTTTTTTCACTTCATATTTTGATATGGTATTACTAACAAATCGTGATGTCTAAGCTACTAACCTCAAGATTGAATGAAAATTGGAGAATTTTTCTGCATACCATGGCAACTGATGTTTTGATGAATTTATTTGACAAAGTTTAACTTCCTGTTTTCAGAAGTTTCATTGCTAATTATTTCAACTATTTGCCAACAATTCAGACAGTTCTCTCAGCCATAACGGTCCTTTCTGCCAGTGGAGATCAAATAAATGTTTTGGAGAATATCCACAAGAAATCAGATCAGTGGGATTTATTTCTTCTGGCACATGATGCTGTCTACTGTCAGTAAACAGGGTGTATGCTTTTTTCACTTTATTTGAAATAAAGATTGACTGTTTTTCTTCCTTATCTAACCAATACAGAACTATCAAATCACTTCTAAAATATAGTTTTTGTATCAGAGATGCTAATTGCTTCTTGCACGGAATGTGCCAGTCTGGCCCCAATAGTGCATGCCATCTTCAGGTTTAGCTACCAGCATGTGCTTTTAGGCGCAGCTCTTGATTTTGCTCTAACTAAATTCGCATTTCATAATTTGTGAATGACCTAATAAACATGCATGCAGCATAAGCCACTCTGCACGCATTCCCAAAAACATGCATTTCAGAGATTCATGTTTATGTATAAAACACGGTACTAAAACAGATGTTTCATTAAGGCAAACTGTGAAAAACTTTACAGGATTATCCAGCAAAGGAGTGTCTCAACTTAATTTTAACTTCCAGGCTTCCTGGAAAATAATTTTAAGAGGCAAAGTTGCCACACTCAATCGATATGATAAAAAAATTTTTATATTGAAGCTAATATAATTCTTTTTGTAAGTATTTGCTTATCACTTAATTTTTCAAAATTCAAATTACATCTTGAGGTATTCTCATCTGAATCCCATACAGTACCTAAAAATTTTGTCACACCTTTATATTTAGTTGCAAATTTACAATCTACATTGCTTTTCCAGTTTCGTAAATTAAAATACCCTCGAGACATAATCTGCTGAGCCTTTTCAATAAATGTTTCTTCTTCTCTCACATCTGAAACACTTGTCACACAAATGTCTACATAAGATGAAGATTTTGATTTTTGAGCAGATTATTCTAATTCAAATGCCATATGATCCAGCAAATGCAAAATTAAGGTTGCCAATAGAAATGGTCTTGACATGACACCAAACATTGTTCTGCAATGTCTGTAGACAATTTCTTTATTTTCAGAAGGATAGAAAAACCATAAAAAATTCTGATGTTCAGGCACAATAGCTAACTGTAAAAGCACTTTTTCTATATCAGATGAAAGTCCAATTGGATAACATCAAACTATCAATAACATCAGGGGTGAACTCTATTAAACTAGGTCCTTTGTATAAAAGATCATTTAAAGAACCTTTTTCACTCTCTAGCAGATGTGTCAAATATGGGTCTAATTTTTTTGTTCTGCTATCACTTTTAATGATTGTCTGATGAAGTAAAAAATGACCGCTTTCATTATCATTTTTAACCCTTTTTAACTTAAGTTTCTTTCACTTCTCAAATACATGTTTATATTCATTCTATAATTGTTCTTCAGTAAACGCAAATGCTGGCTAGCTCTGGAAGTATTAATTAATAGAACACGGAAATAGTTACAAAGGAAATATGTACTAAAACAAAACGTACATCAAAAGGGAGCACCTAACAGTTAGAATTAACGTTCAAATCACTGAGCCATAATATTGAAGAACATATTCTCATTACAGCTGGAGTTTGACTGTTGTAAGTTGTTCTCTTTGCCTTTAGATGGCATTTGATAAATAGTTTTGTTTTATCCTTCCCCTCTGACTTCGTAGATATCTTGGCTAGAAGTGAGGAACTGACATTTGTCAACTTTGTGCAGTAGGTGGAGAACAAGATGAATGGGGTGGATATTAAATGTTTAGGGTGTTGCCTTTCCTTCAAGGGAGGCACTGGAATAAAACGACCTGAAGTCAAACTTATTTTGCTCTTGATATGATTTCAAGACTGAAGCATGATACTTGTGGAGAATTTTGTCTGGCTCGTTGGGATTGGCAATTTCAAAAGCCATCAGAGATCTTATAGTCACTGTCACATAGGGACTGTCCTGTTAAGGCATGAATTTACAATTTTTTTTTAAGTGGGCCTTTGCTGCCAGGATGGCGATGAATCTAGACTTTATCTCCAGGAGTAAATTTTGGAGTTTCTTGTCGTTTTTTTACCAGCATATCGCTTTTGTTTATCTTGATGTAACTTGGCTTTTTTAATATCTCTTGTGCCTCTCTCGCAAAACATTTCAAATATGGAGTAATTTCTGGAACAAAATTATTGTTCTCAGTTACAGCTTTTATATTATATTTTACATCATATAAGGTTTGTAACCCTCTTGCAAATTGGATAAATGCAGTAGATTGTCCATTTGAGTCACATTTGGCTCTGTTTAAAGCAGACTTTATTAATGACAGTTTATCCTTCCATGTTTAGTGATCATTACCAACAAGTTTTGCTAAATGAGGTTTCAGATCTCTATTCTTTCTTTCAAGTGAGTTAAATTGTGGGGGATAGACAGTAGTAAGACTTTGGTCAATGTTCCAGATATAGCAGAACTGTTGCATAATAACACTTATAAACTGAACACTATCATTGCTTATTATTTTTCTGTATAATCTGAATCGAAGGGTGTTTTTTCCCCAGAGAGTTGGGACACATTCTCTGGCCTTTGCTTCCGTCAAAGCAAATAATTCTGTCCACTTCATGGCATAGTCTTGCACAATAAAAATCCATATTTCACCATATGGTGTTTCAGGTAAGGGGACCGAAACGGTCATTTAGAGGCTCTCAAAGGGTTAAGTATAGACCGGAGTTTTAAGTAACCCAAATGGCTTTTGATTAGAGGCTTTATAGTGGCAGCATTTGAGACAGCTTTTGCCAGAGTCCGCTATATATTTTCTCATTCCAACCCAGCAGTATCTTGCTATTCAATAAAATGTCCCTTAAGATCCATAGGGAGCTGCCATTGTCAAATCATATTCTTTCAAGGCTTTTGCTTTTCTTTGTTGAGGTATAACTAGTTGTGCTTTTCCTTATTCTGAATCAGTAGAATATTGATACAACACTTTTCTCTTCATAATGTATCCTCTCCCAGTCCAAGTCATGTAGTGTACTTCTTTCTCTGGAATTCAAAAGCTTCAGTGATCTCTTGAATATCATAATCTTTGAGTTGTGATTGGCATAATTCTGCAAGTCTAGTAGGAATTTTGACAAAGACAGCACAGACTTGACTAGAATCTGTATTTAAGTCTTCACAAGTAGGATGAGATAATAGATCAGGCAATGAAGTTCAGTCGTCCAAGGATGTAACTGATAGTCAGATTGTAGGATTGTATTTATAAGGCCCATGTTGCGAGCCTACCAGTAGGTGACTTTAAAAACATCAGCCACTTGAATTGTTCATGGTCAGAGATAATTGTGGAAGACTGTGTTTCGAATGTATTTTCTAAATTTGTTGAGTGCCCATACTATTGCTGCTAAGGCTTCTTTTTCTATGCTGGTATAATTTCGTTCTGAAGAGGAGAGCAAGCACCTGGCATATTTTATAGATTGTACTTCATTTTTCTTTCTCTGGAGTAATATTGGCTACATTGCTAACATTTGTCCCAATGACAAAAGGCTTCATTCCATCAGCTTGCTTTAAGAATTGGTAGGCTAATTAATTTTAATTTCACCTCTTGGAAAGAATTTTCTTCTTGTACTTTCTACAATGATTTCTTCTTTTTTAAATCAGTCAGAGGTTTGGCTACTTGAGAGAAATTTGGAATATGTCGACAATATTGAGAGCAGGTTTGTACAAAAGATTATACTAGCTTGACAAACATGTTTGCAATAGCAGCAGTCTTCTGTGGATTAACAGATATATGTGTCCTTGGTAATGTAATAGCTTAAATATTTCACTTTTTCTCAATAGAAATGACACTTATCATGGTTAGCATTGAGCTTGAATAACAATAGATGTTTGAAAACTTGTTAAAAAAAAGTAAAAAAAAAAAGTTGAAAAGATATTTTTGGAAGGTACGGGGCAGCATGATGATGTTATCCAAATATGACAGCAAAAACGCATTATTTACTCTGGAACGGAGCTTATCTATCAGTCTAGAAAAGGTGGCCTGAGCATTTTTCAATTCAAGACCATTTGGGTAAATTTTTACCAAAGGGGCAAATAAAAGCAGTCTCGGTTTGATTTTCTTCAACTTCTTTTACCTGATGATAATCTGACTTCAATTCAGTAGTTAACATGTAAGGCATGGGCTTTGTTTCATTTAGTAAATCGTTTATGTGTGGCAAAAGATAAGTGTCTGGAATGGTCTGAGCATTCAGATTGTGATAGTCAGTACATAGCCGCATTTTTCCATCTGGCTTGAGAATTGAAACCACAGGAGAGGCACAGGAGCTTTCACACTCTTTTTTGATACCTTGTTTTATAAGAGAATCAAGTTCCTTTTTTCAGCAGTTCTACTTTACTTGGGCTCATCCTATCTCGAAGAACTGAAACAGGGAGACTCTTTCATGTGTTAATATGATGTTCAATGAATGTAGGGGCTTCTCCCCTTATTTTGAAGACAGTCTGATATTTGTTAAACAATGCAGCAGTTTCAAGCTGTTGGTATGCAATTAACTGTTTTCCTTCATTATCTGGTAGTTGGCAATTGTTTGCAACATTTAAGGTTTCTTCCAGTCCTTTGGGTTGATGAGGTTTCACAAAGCTATATTTTTCTTCGAGGTTCATCAGAAAAGTTCCACTTATTAGTTCCACATTATTCCGCGAGATGTCTGAAATGAGGTTGATCTGTTTTTCACGCATGAAAGTTTTCCGCTTTTTTCGCGGAATTCCGCTTTTTTTAACGTCACCCGGGCTGTTTCCGAGATCGATGCAGAACCATTGAGAATCGCACCCGGCAAATGTGTGCGTGTGTGGGGGTGTAATATATATATATATTTTATTTCTAAAATTTGTCATTGCCTGA
Source organism: Stegodyphus mimosarum (assembly GCA_000611955.2). Lineage (NCBI taxonomy): Eukaryota > Metazoa > Arthropoda > Arachnida > Araneae > Eresidae > Stegodyphus > Stegodyphus mimosarum. Next base: position 112,241 of record KK122202.1, read on the forward strand.
AAATAGGCAGTAATATATAACATAAATATGTATATTAGTGTGTTGTAATGTTGTGTACAGTGTTCATGTATCAACTGTTATATTAAGTTACATAAAGAGCATCTTAAAGAAGGTTAATTCATTACAATCTCTTGGTGATTTACTTTTTTTTTTACGAGTGGAAAATAAAATTAATAGCAAAATACACAGTCCAGTCACATTAATGTGACCACCACGTACTTTCCATGTCAGAGTTAAATAACCAATCACAGAAGGCAGGTGGCAGCACAGTGCAGTTGAGCGTATATAAAGGGTGTGTGAGGGCTTCGGAAAACATTTCAATCGTTGGCGTAATGCAGAAACGAAGCGATTTATCCGACTTCCAAAAGGGCATGATCATTGGCTTTCGGGCCAAGGGTGGAAGCATTTCCGAAACGGCTGAGTTTGTGAACTGTTCGCGTGCCGCCGTGGTAAAAGTGTACCGTGCATGGCAAAATGGGACTGTCCAAAATCAGCGACGTGGCAAATGTGGTGCACCACGGGCCATAGATGACAGAGGCGAACGACGGTTGCGGAGATGCGTTCGGGCAGATAGACGGGCTACCGTTGAGCAACTGACCACCAAAATGAACCAAGGGGCTACCAAAAGTGTCTCCCAAAGTACTATTCAGCGAACATTGCTGCGTCTGGGCCTCCGAAGCAGACGCCTGGTTCGTGCACCTATGCTGACTGCTGTTCATCGACGGCGAAGGCTAGAATTTGCACGCCAGTACAGCAGCTGGACGTCCACTGAGTGGCGACAGGTTGCGTTTTCGGATGAATCGCGTTTTATGCTCCATCGGACAGATGGACGTTGGCGTATAAGGCGTGAAACCTCTGAAAGGAACCACCCTGCAACCATTGCCGGAACGGTCCAAGCTGGAGGCGGGAGCATTATGGTCTGGGGAATGTTTTCCTGGCATTCTCTAGGTTCACTGATCATTGTGGAAGGCACAATGGATCAATACAAGTACGCATCTGTCCTTGCGGACCATGTTCACCCCTACATGCGCATTGTTTTTCCTCAGGATGATGGCATCTTCCAGCAGGACAATGCGAGGTGCCATACAGCTGCCAGTGTACGTGCGTGGTTCGAAGAGCACCAGGATGAGTTTACCGTCCTCCCCTGGCCAGCAAACTCACCTGACTTAAACCCAATCGAGCATCTGTGGGACCATCTCGATCGAGTTGTTCGCGCCATGGATCCTCAACCGCGTAATCTAGCGCAGCTGGCCACGGCATTAGAGTCGGCATGGCTCAACATCCCAGAGAACACCTTTAGGGACCTATGTGACTCTCTTCCTGCACGTCTCGCAGCAGTCCGCTCTGCGAAAGATGTTTATTCTGGCATTTGACAGATGGTCACATTAATGTGACTGGACTGTGTAGTAAGTACAAGTATTATTTTAGTTTAATTATATGCATATGCTTAATACTTTTTATATTAAAAGGTTGATATTTTATTAAAATGTGTTTTTTTAGCTCGCGCGTGCGCATTTAGTTTTTGTGTAATTATGTTGTTCAGCTTTTTTTGGCAACTTGCACTTTCATGCCTGGTTTTTGGATTTGTGGCCACCAAGTTTCTGGGCTGAAAGCTTTGAAAAACTACCAAAACGATAGCGGAAAAGCATAGATTTGGGGGGGGGGTGATTACTACTCGCACTAAAGGTACTGCTTTCATGTTTTTCTCCCTAACCTTATTAAGAATGCTTTTTGGTGGAAAACTTTCCTTACAACCAGATGTATAGAGACCAGTGCTATCGAGGGTAAAATAGTTCTCCACTTATTGGATTTCTACCAGTGATTCTTTGGAATAAGCACTGTGTTACTGGTATATGAATGCTATGAGCTTATAATATAAGGAAAGTAGAAAAATCCATTTAATTTTGATGTTTCTATATAAATAGAGATATTATTTTGAGTTCTTCTTTAAAGCAAAATTAACTGAATTTAATTATTTCTGTCTTTCTGAAAGGGAGCAGATGCTTTTACTGCGAAAGTTAATATTGAAGTACAACATGCCAAAGAAACTGTGATTGCGGCTATAGAACGAAATGGTGGAGTTATCACAAATGCATATTATGATGTCGAAAGCTTGGTAGCTCTTATAGATCCTCAGAAATATTTTGAAAAGGGTAAGTTAATTTTATATTTATAATAAGAAATGACCTGCAGCTAAAATCCATGTGAAAATTAGATTTATGAAATATTTGTATTATGTTTATTTCCCATACTGCACTGAATTATTATGTAAAGTTAAGTACTAATTCAATATAGGAATATGTAAAATTAATGTAAAAATAATATGCTGCGTGAAAAAGAATACTTCTTAACATTCTGCAGCCAAATCAGGTGGAGAATTAAGAATATTTATATGTATATCAAACCTTCCTTATGTATGTGTGTGTATATATATATGTATATATGATAATTCTGTAAACTTCTGTAGCTGATGATTATAAAAACAGATGTGCACATATTTAGGGTGACATAACATTGAAGAAAAACTTAAGTTGAGGTGGTGCTGGAAAATGCGGGACGAAATTTATTTCCGCAATTCCATTAGTTTTTGTATCTAATAACCCTAAGCATGAAATGAAAACCTTCGCATTTCTTCTCGGTAGCCCTAGTTTCTGTATGCAGTCTTCTGAAATCAGGCATGCTTGACTGCCAGGATCAAGGAGAGCTCTGCACAACTGGTATTCACCAGATGAATCGAACACTTTAATCACAGCCGCGCATAATAAAACTTCACGTTGAAAATTAAAGTCTGATACGCAAGATTTAATCACTGGACTTGAACTCGTGAAATTCTCCCCTGACTCTGCTGATTGAGTATGAGATTCTGGCATTGGAGAAAATGGCTTAGCTGTCACCGATAATTCTTTCAAACAGTTCGTAACTCCTTTAGTCGCTTTTGGCTCATTTTGAACTCTTTCGAAATGAAGTAATATCTGATGATTTTTAAAGCACTTTTTATATTTATGAATACTTCTACACTTGAAAGTTTTATGATTTGAAACTAAACAATTAAAACACACATTGTTTTTCTTGACAAAATTAATACACTCCTAAACATTCAGATTTAAACACTTATTACATTTCAATACTGAATGACCAGCTTTACAATATGCAGATTGCGTGCGAATCTCTGACTCTAATAAGGTTAATTTGTCTCTTACAGGTTGCTTTTTAACACTTTGTGGCTTACCTGCTTGCAGCATTCTGGCATGATATTTTAAGAATTGTAACAGATCACTAAGTGTTGGTATTTCATCACGCTTTAACGTTCTTTCTCGCCATCCTCTCGTAGAAGAATCTAATTTAAATTACACTATTAGCATTAAAATAGTATCTATGAATTGTTCCACTTTGAATCCCAAATTTTCAAACGAACATACACATTCTCTTATGGTGTCTACCAAAGCTGATAACTGTGTATGATTTTCAGTTTGAAAACTTGATAGGTGCAAGATTTTTTTTAATAACGATGAAAGTAATTCTCTCTTATGTGGAAATCTTTGACACAGTAAACTCCATGCTATCTCAAAATTTCTATCACAAATAGTTAAAGCTTGAATAATCCCTAACGCATCTCCCTTTAAAGAGCCCTTTAAGTATTGTAGCTTTTGAGCACCCGATAACTTATCATTATCCACTATCGCAATTTTAAGTTAATCAAAAAACGATAATCTTTCTTCTGTACTACCACTAAATACAGGAAGAGTTAGCTTAGGTAAGCGAATACTTCCTATTTCACAAGATTTAGCTTCCACACTAACATCTTCAACATTAACTCTAGTTAGCATTAAAAATAACTCATCAATAGTACCTTCAATTTCTTAGCATTAAAAATAACTCATCAATAGTATCTTCAATTTCTTGTTGCTCTTCTATAAACACTTCAATATCTCTTTCTTCACAAACTGCTAAAATGTTACTAAAAATATCCGACGTTTCGGTCATTACATTACTTAATCTGAATTTAAAAAGCTTGAGCTGAGCATAATCAGCAGAATCGTAACTCAGTGTGATTTTATCCTTTAGTTTAACTTAGCTTTAGAGTTACATGCTTTTTGTCTAAGCGTAGTAAATTCCGTTATCTAACAAGAAAGATACAGAAATATATGGACTCACCAATTTTACTGCAGCTCCGTAATGGATGGACCAAAATCCATGTTGTGTTCTGTTGTTTAATAATAGTGGATTGTATGAAGATTTGCGATATTACTTCAGATGAACTTAGATAACTTCAGAGTTGTAATGTTGACCTAATTTCTTTATTGGTCTTCACACATCACATTGGCTAAGGAACAGTGTCAGAACACAGCAAACCTCTAGCTTTGGAAGCGCAACTCGGAAGAAACTCTGCCTTGTTCGAACTTCCCAGCACCAATGAAGTGCCAAATGCATGCTTAAAAACAATAGCAAATTTGCGTCTGCGCTGCTCCTTATTTCAACAACAAAAATACAATTTGCATAATAGCAAACAGATGACATAAGGGATAGATCATTGATTAGGTATTAACTTATTCAAAAAGAAAACTTCAGTCAGCAGGTGATTTTTCATATTAAATACAGATTGAATGATGTTTGATTTGAATGATTTTTGATGAATTCAAGCCAAAAAATCAAACTACATTGTGCTTCAGAATTAGCAGTGCAATACAGTGTACCCAAATATTTGGTTTTCTATGGAAAGCCATGCTTTTATGGATTATGCAAAACAGATTTTTATGTATATGTTCTATTATTTTTTCAAATAAGGAAACTATCATTGTGCATTTTATAAACATATTTTCATATATAGTAATATATTGGAATCGGAATTGGTTGTTGGTTCTCAGTCATATATGCAATCTTTTGAATACGGATAGCATTAACAATGAAATTAGCATTGCATTATTAGTATTTCTATTTTTTAATGTAACATTTAATTATCTATTTAGAAAAATTGAAATTTTTACTTTTTTATTTAGGAAAACCTATACCACATCGTAAATTACCTCCAGAAGATGCAGTAATTTTTTATACAGATCCAAAATGTCGTGGTTACCTTGCTGATCCGGAGAAAATAGCTGATGAGAGATTAGCTCTAGCTCAAAAATATGGTTATGTATTGCCAGATATAAGTAAAGATCCAGAGGTACATAATATTTTCCCTATACTTTTTCTTTATGATTTACATAAATACTGCTTTTGTCTGTATTTTGTGAATCACTATGGAAAATATTGTTCTTTACTTGACTGTTTGTATTATCTTATTGTTGTTGGTGCTAGTAAAATGTTAAACATTTTGTTACGAAATGTGCAGGCATGATGGGATAGCTTCCCCGCAAACAGGATTAGGGTTGCCATATTTGGCGACATTTAGCGACAAAATTGGCAATGTACTATAGACATATGGAGAACTTTCTAGAACGAATTCTTACTGGTTTAGCCCAGAATGTTGTCGAACACAAGCCAAAAGATATGCAAACTCTGCTGGTATGTGGAGAGTCAGTCAGCACTGAGTGCCTAGTCAAGTCAGTTAAGGGTCAGTGAGCAAGTGTCTCGTAGTCTAGTGCTAAGTTGGTCGTCGAGTACATTGAGAAAGTCTCTTAGTGTATCACAAGGCAATGCATCGTCTAGTTTCATCTTAGAGTGGGCTGAGCTCCGAAAACAACCGAACTGAGTTGGGAGCTGTACTCTAGCGTATCGGTGAGTGCATTGCGAGTTGTAGCGCGGAGAGTCTCAAGAGTACGTAGAGTTTCAAGAACGACCGAGCAGAGCAGGGAGCTGTACTCTGGTGCTTTTCCATGAAGCTGTCTCCACTGTTATAGCGTGAATACTGTGTCGCTGATTGTCTTAGCATGTTTATAGTAGTTTTCGATGACTATAAACGTGATTTTGGAGCTGTCTTGAAAAATACTGTCTAATAAAGTGTGTTTCAAATACTTCATCAAGTATCATCGTTATTCACTCCAAATCTACGAACCCTTAATGTACGTATGAAGAAAGAAAAACGTAGCAGTATGTTCAGCTTGCCTAACAAAAAAGTCCTGGTCATCAAGCTGGATCTGAAGTTACTTGAAAGCATAATTGTAAAGGGATATGTTGTATATTGAATGAAGGTATTCGTGGTGTTGCTCACTTTAGAAAATTCATTGGTATTGCTTCCCAAGTCTCTCTGTTTTATAAGTTTGCTAGTATTTTTATTACAAAGCAAACATAATAGTGTATTGAATTATCACTATGGTGAATCGTGCGCTTCTTTTATTATTACATTTAGCTATCAAACTGCTGCGTATCTACCACCTACTGACCATCATGCTGACCTTGTGTAAGCATGTTAGTGTTTAAATGCAGAATCAAAACTAAGAAATGAGTGTGACCATTTATATTAGTATGTCTATGGGGTCAACAAGCTTCTTTTGGGGCACTGAGAGGTATCTGTAAGAGATGCAGATGTGAAAAATCCGAGCTTTATTTAATTTTTACTGAGCATTGTTAGAATATGGGGATGAAGCTGCTTGCAGACTTGCTTGAATCAGCCATGTCAGTGTACTTGTCATTATGATAACAGAATTGGGGTCCTGAGAGTATGAAAGAAAAGAATTCTTAATGTACTTGCTTTTAGATGTGGAGGTATTTTTGAATTTCAACAATGAGATTGTATGAAATGTTATGAAAGCTAATTTTGAGATTTTCCGTAAAAAGACTGGTTTGTCTTTTATAAGATTTTACTATCTGAGCATTTCGTTTTGTAGTATGTTATAAAATTTTGTTATGCCTTGTCTTTATTCTTTGAGGCAGTGGACATTTGCTGTTAGCTAATTATTTTGTTTAGTACTTAAGCAATACCTTTGAGAGTAGATTAACCTACTTTGAAAGTTATCTATCTTAAAAGTAAGTTCCCCCCCCCTCCCAGCTTAAAAAATTTGGTTTGCTTTAAAATATTGCAATAACTGTTAGTTATACAAGCTGGTTAAGAGAGATTGCTTGACGAAATAGTGGTAAATAATTAATTGTAGATCCATTGAGTTAAAGAAATTAAGGAACTTAGGTAACTATAACAAGGATCAGTAACCGTTTTTACTAAAAAAGTGTAATATTTAATAATTTATAAATGGCAACATTTATCATTTAATATTTAGTAACCTGTAATTGGCAACACTTTGGATAGATATATAAAAATAGAACTATGCTGGTATTGCAGTTCTCTGTAATATAATACATTCTATGATTATAAATAAATAGTTTCTAAAAGTTAAAAGGGCACCCTCATTATTTTATATGGTGTCAGGAGTTTTCCTTTCAAAATGGAAAGTTTAAAACTGCCAGAGCCAATGAAATTTGATGAAAATCTTGCTTCAAATTGGCAAAGATGGCTGCAATCATTCCAAATATATGAAGTAGCCAATGGCTTACATAATAAAGAAGAAAAGGTAAGAGTTAATACTTTTCTTCGTGGAATTTGCAGTCTTGAAATATATAATACATTTCCTATAGAAGAAGGTAAAGAAATTAAATTAAGTGAAATTAAGACAAAATTTACGTCCTAGTAAAATGGTCATTGTATTTCTAAGAAAAATATTATAAATGAAAGACATTTATTCTTTACTAGAAATCAAACCACATCAGAAACCATAGATGAGTATGTAACTGACCTTCAAAATAAAGCTAGAACATGTGAATTTGTACAATTAATGAATAGTCTAATAAAGGCTAAAATTGTTTGTGGTATTAAAGATGATGTAGTGAGAGCAAGATTGTTACACGGAACAGAATTAACATTAGAAAAAGCTCTTGATATATGCAGATCTGCAGAAATAAGTGCACATCAAAAGAAAATCATTAAAGATGAGGAAACTGTTGTAAACTCAGTGAAAAATAACTAAGTAAACATAATAAGAATACATACAAAGAGGTCAATACTAAGAAACAAGAGACAAAAGTTTGTTCTAAATGTGGAACATCTCATGAGTATCGAAAGTGTCCAGCGTATGGAAAAATCTGTCATAAGTGTAAAAAGGCAAATCATTTTGTGAATCAGTGTAAAAGCTATAAAATAAAAAATGATGCAGTTAAGGTAAATAAAAAAGAGAAATAAATTAAATTAATAAAACATGATTATGAGGAAGAGCTAGAATTTTATGTAGGTACATTAAACCTTAGATCAGATAACAAAGAAGAGAAATGGACTGTTGACGTCAGTGTAAATAAAAGTAAATTAAATTTGCAGTTAGATACTGGAGCAATGCGCAGTGTTATTTCTAAAAGCAAAGTGAAATTGCTGGATGTTCCGATACAGAAGTCTGAAATTAAAAGATTAGTTACATTCTCTGGGAATAAAATGGATACTATAGGAAAAGTAGTACTTAACTGCCAATATGGGGGAAAGTAATTATGTTGTAGAATGCCAAGTTATTGACAAAGGAGTATTTCTATATTAGGATTAAAATCATGTCTGGAACTAAGTTTGATTCAAAAAGTAGTGTCTGTTTAAACTGAAGACTTACTGGAGGAATACAAAGATGTATTTGAAGGCTCAGGCTGTTTGAATGGAGAATATAAAATCCAGTTAAAACAAAGTGCAACACCAATAATTCATCCTCCAAGAAAAGTACCCACAGCTATATGATAAAGTGAAGAAAGAACTACAAAGAATGGAAAATTTAAATGCTATTAAGAAAGTAAGAGAACTAACTGAATGGGTAAATTCAATGGTCACAGTTGTAAAACCTGACAAAATAGGAATATATTTAGATCCTACAGACTTAAATAAAGCTATAAAATGAGAACATTATCCTCTGTTAACCATTGACGAAGTTGTCACTAGAATGCCAAACGCAAAAATATTTTCTGTTTTAGATGCTAATAGTGCTTTTTGGCAAATCCAACTTGACAAAGAAAGTACTAGTTTGTGTACAGTCAATACACCGTTTGGCAGATATAAATTTAAAAGGTTACCATTTGGCATATGTTCAGCTCCAAAAAATTGCCAAAGAAAATTAAGCCAAATAATAGAAGGTCCGTTGCCCAACTGGTATAGTGGTTAGCGTCACTGAGTGCCGTGCCGAAGGGCTTGGATCCCAGAGAAGGCATGGATGTTTGTAAATGTATGGTGTCAGTGCGGCATCGCAGCATTCTAAATATATGGCGAGCCGAAAGTCCTCGTGATTTGGTGGAAAGGGGAGAGGGGTGAGAGACCCTCGGACCAGTCTCCTTGGAGTGCTCTCCATCAAAATTGGGGGAGGAACTGAGCCAAATCACACTGTTACTTGTTAGGTGCTGAAGGTAATTGCCAACGACAGGCATAATCTTGCACTCCTTGACACGAGAATTCTCGTGGGCTTGGGCTGACTTTGTCAGACAAGTGAGGATGAGTAACAACAACAACAATAGAAGGTCTAGAAGGTGTTGAGTGCATAATAGATGATATCTTAATATAGGGATCTAACAGAAAGGAACATAGCTACGACTTACAAAAGTACTCCAGAGAGCATGAGAAAATAATCTGAAGTTCAATAAGGCGAAGTGTAAAATAAAAGTTAATCATGTGAATTATATAGGGCATGAATTAAGTGAAAATTGATTAAAACCTGATTTTTCTAAAGTAGAAGCAATTGTTAAAATGCCAGAACTTACAGACGTGCCTTCTCTACAAAGATTTTTAGGAATGATTAAGTATTTAGCCAAATTTATTCTGAACTTAACTACTACTAGTGTGCACCATTAAGACAGTTGAGAAAAATGTTGTCTGGCACTGGATTGAAAAACATCAAAAAGCTTTTGAAACATTTAAAGAATTCGTTGTAAAATCACCCGTATTAAAATTCTATGATGTTAATAAGTATGCAACTCTTTCAGTAGATGCAAGTTCTGAAGGGTTAAGTGCTGTTTTACTGCAAGAAAATCAACCAGTTACTTATGCTTCCAGAGCTCTAACGAAAAGTCAGAAAAATTATGCTCAGATAGAAAAAGAGCTTTTACCTATTACTTTTGGATGTTCTAAATTTCATCAATATATGGCAAATGTAACATATGGCAAACATAGTTCAGTTGAAACTGATCATCAACCATTAGAAAGCATAACTAAGAAACCTCTTTTTAAAGCACCACAGTGATTGCAAAGAATGGTGTTAAATTTACAAAAATACGATCTAGATGCACGATACAGAAAGGGGAAAGACTTATTAATAGCAGACACTTTAAGTAGAGCATATTTGAATACAACAGAAGAAGATAGTGATGAAAATAACTGAAATAGCATCTGATGACAAAATTTATGAACTGAAGAAAGAAAGTGAATGTGATGCTACATTACAGTGCTTAAAGAAATATAGTCTGAGAGGTTGGCCTGAAAGGAAACATCAGGTGGAATTTCAAGTCAAAGTATTTTGGGACTAATGAGTTGACAATAGAAAATGACTTTTTTTTCAAAGGAGGAAATGTAATTATTCCTTTATCTATGCAAAAAGAGATGTTAAATTTAATTCATGAGGGTCATTGTGGGATTGAAAAATTTCAGAAAAGAGCTAGAGATGTTTTGTTTTGGCTACTTATGAACAAACAGATAAAAGATAAAATTTCAAAATATCCTGTATGTAATGAATACCAAAACAAAAACATAAGAGTGCTTATGTTACCACATGAAGTTCTCCCAATTTACCTTGGTATAACGTTGGAACAGATTCATTTGAAATTAATAAAGATGTATAATAATTATTGTAGATTGCTATTCCAACTTTTTTGAAATCTTTAAATTACCGGATACTCGAAGTCAGACATTGATCAGTTACATGAAATCTCATTTTGCAAGATACAGTATACCATTGATAGTGATATCTGATCATGGACCTCAGTTTGCAAGCAACGAATTTGTGGAATTTGCAAAGAAATACAAATTTAAGCATGTAACGAGCAGTTCAGGACCATCTTCCGTCAAACGGATTAGCAGGGCGTTCAATACAAATGGCGAAGAAATTTGTAAAGAAAGCTCAAGCAGATCACACTGATCCTTATTTAGCATTGTTAGCTCATAGAAACACTCCAACTAATGAGATGTTAGGATCCCAGCTCAGAGACTTATGAGTAGAAGAACAAGAACAATTCTTCCTACATTCAAAGAATTACTAAAACCTCAAGTTGTGAAAAACATAAAAGAAAAAAATCGACCAAGAAAGAACTAAGCAGAAGTCATATTATGACTGTCATACAGAAACGTTACCATCGTTAAGCAAAGGAGATTGTGTTAGGGTATATCAAGACAGTCGCTGGAACCCAGCAGTTGTATAAGATAAGATGTCTAGATCATATATACTGAGGTCAGGAGGATAGGAATTGAAAAGAAATAGAAGACTTTAGAGATACTAAAGAAAACAGTTCAGCTGTTGAAGAGCATATTAGAGGAACAGAACAAGAACTAATGCACAGAAAACAGATGTAAAAGGATATGATCCCAGATTCTCAAGGGCAAAATTTAGAAGATCAACTACCAAACTCTGCTAACTCAGAAAAAAGGGATGGTAAGCAAAGAACTAGAAGTGGGAGAGTGATTAGAAAACCAGGCAGGCATTTTGACTGATTTTAGACTCTTAGAAAAAAAATTTTTTGAACTCTTTAAAAAGACGGAAGATGTAATATTTAATAATTTGTAAATGGCAATATTTATCATTTAATGTTTAGTAACCTGTAATTGGCAACACTTTGGATAGATATATAAATAAATAGTTTCTAAAAGCTAAAAGTGCACCATCATTATTTTATAGAGAGCATATTTCTGAAATGAAGTCAGTCAATGAGCATCATGGGGCAACTACAATAATAATAACAATTAAAATAAATGAATAATTATTTCAAAATGGAGTTAATTCATGTGGATTGTAAAATCTGCGGTGTTTAACAATTGTTATTGTTAAAATGTGCTGCTATAGCACATTTTTTATAAATGTTGCTAGCCAAGTCAGAAAAATGCAGATAGTTGTTATATGATTGAAATAAGTTATTAACACACAACAATGAGCTGAAATAAAATTATTTTTTTAAAAGCAGTGTTATTTGTATCTTTTTATTATTTAATTTGAAGAGAAGAATATGTACTCTGATTACATCTAATTATACAGATTCATGAAATGACAAGTTTATATATGAACAGATGTTATAGATGTAAAGTTTAACATGCTATGCTTAGAGTATGCGAGGATAATGGGGGTAGAAAATAGTTCGCTGTATGCAGAATCAGGTGTTTCTACCAATCGGAAATTGGTTCATCTAGTCATGTAGATGTTGGTACAATTCAGATTTTGTCAAAAACTTAACTACACAATTTGTACACTTTTTAAAATGGCTAAGATAAAATAAGAATTTTTGCTAAAATTATTCTTTACAATTATGAGTGTTTATGTTATTATGTTGTACAAATATCTGAAATTTAGAATTTAGATATTTGAATAACAGACACTTATTAGAAAATTGTTTCATGGGCACCACATTGCCCACTTCTGGGCTTAACTGCGGCAGTTTTGATCGCAGGTTATTTTTTTAATAACAAGTATTTGACAGGTTTAATTTGTCTGTTTTATGTAATATTAAAATTACCTGTTTAATTTAGATATTTGGGCAAATTAAATTTCCAGAAATTTTTTTTTTTCAAAGGATCACAGAGTGGCCTTCTGGAGTAGACGTTTATAATTTTATATGAATCCTCATATGAAGGAAATTCCAGTTAGTAAAATATTCTTCTCCTCTCCAGTGACTTTTTGCATGAGAAAGCTTTGTAGTATGTGAAACTGATATAGAACTAGATTGTCAAAATTTATTTGACCTTGAAACTCATTTTCATCTGAAGGAAAGAATATAATTTTAGGGAGTGAGATATAAAACTGAATCTTACTAAATACATTTTCAAATTTTGTTAAATGCAAAACTTTGAATTTCAGCATTTCTACAAGTGATAATTTAAAATTTAACTAACATTTTTCTTCTAAATTAACATTTTTATATGTAAAAGGTAAGGTACAGGGAAAAAACAATGTGTAACCATCTTTATCAATACACTGAATGTGATCTCCAGAAAGATAATTTTAAGGAAGCTAAGAATTGGGTATGTTCTGATTTTGAAAGGGATTTGAAGAGAAGTTTTCCGCCTGTATTCACTACCTTAAAAAATGTTTACATTTTATTTCTTAGCTTATAATTTCTTTGATTACCCATAGTTTAACTAAAAATATTAAAACATTATTTGAAACTAATACACACTAGCTTAAGCTTGCACTTTACCTACTTCATATCATTAACAATGCAAGATGTGGCCCCCCAAAAGTAATTAAGTAAGTTCATTCAGATTTTGATTCAGCATTCAGATACTGACATGCTAGTACAAGTTGTTTGATGTGTATAACCTGTATGAATTTAAAAATCACATTTTTACTGTTTTGGAATCGGAGAGAAGGCAGGAAAAGTGCCTATTTTCAAATATATGACACCACACACTAGAGCAAAAGTTATATCAGTGTAAATTTTAGTGTACACACAACAATAATTTAAGAGTGTCTAAATCTAGTAACAAAAGTTGCTAAGTTAAATAACACTGTGACTGATTAATTTCTGAGAATTGAATGACGAAGGATAGTCTGTATTTCATATCTGTACAGATTTGTCAAACCTTCCTTTCCGTCCTGAGGAACAAACTGTTCTCCATGTGAGATTATCTAGCAGAATATTTATAATTTTATAGTATTTATTGTATCTTTTATGCATATTAATATGTGTAAATTATGAATACAAAATTTAAGGTGTGTGCATATATGCTTATATTATATTTGTGTGGTTGTATATGTACAGTGAAAGCCTGACTATCTGACATTCAGCTTACTGTAAAGCTCAAGTAATTGGAAAATTTAGGATTTTTTTAGTGAAGAATTATGCAAATGAGAAGCATCGTAAGGTACATATGGGACTACTGCTCAATATTATATTTATAAAATCCGAAATGTGAAACAGTTACACAATTCTTTCTCAGAATATGTTACTAACTCCTCCTACACTGTTATATCCATTATATTGTTCTAAGAATTTGACACTAAACGCTTCTCACAGATGTCTTTCCCTTTGAATGATTTTCAACCCCCCCTGAAAATCAGATATATTCATTTAATGCCAAAAATGGTTAGAATGATATCACAATCACTCTTATAAACTCTTGGCTGTGCTTTTATGTGAAACTGATTAATTTTTGATAAGTGAGTTAATTTTTGTAAAAAAGGCTGTAAGTTAATTGCTCTTTGTTTAGCTTTCCCTCACATATTAAAGCAATTATTAAAAGTTGAGATCTGCCTTCACTGGAAGAGCATGGACTGGAGTATTTTCAAAGTTATAAGATCTTGACATCAAGAAAAGTAACATTAATGGCCATGATATATGATTTTATTTTAAAATGGATTAACAGTGATGATGCAATGGGAAAAATTATATCAAGTGATTTTCGTTTTTTATATGCTGTATACCTACTTGTATTTGTTGATTATCGTGCTAAACAAAAAGCTGTTTGGTCTTTCGAACTTCTGCCAGCATGGTTAGTACAAATTAATGCAATCTCTGCCAGTTTTCATAGTTGATTGCTTTCATAATTGGTTAAGATGTCTTATATATGTATGGTAAAATATGTCAACTTTTATGTCCGAAGTGCAATTATTTTCTTAAAATATTGCATAATTTTAAATGTAGGCTTTTGGTAATCAATAAAGTAATTGTTTAAACAATTTTAAGTTGGAAATTTCTTCATCTGTTCATTTGGCTTTTCTGCTATGAAATGTATTTTTATTTGTTCAATTATCCAGAATTTTTACATATCTGTCAACTGACATTTCCTTAGCTTTCTGGATGGTCAAGCATAATGTAAAGTCAAGCTTAGCTGACTTGCTTAATTCAAATTTTGCAATAATTTGAACTTGATAAATTTCCTTTAATTTATCTGTTTAATGTAATATAAAAATTACTTGTTTAATTTGGATATTTGGACAAGTCAAATTTCCAGAAAATTTTTTCAAAGGATCACAGTGGTAGGTAAAGTGCAAAGTGGCCTTCTGCAGAGGATTGGCTCTCCTGAAATTCTTGTCTTGTTTTGAATTATTTTTTAGTGTTTTATGCTAATCTATATGTTCCTGGTATGCTATACAGGATTAAAATTCCTTGGGTTTTTTTGGAAACCATTTTTATTATTTAACAACACTGTGACAAGTCCTTATTTTACTTATTTGATACTTCATTCCCTTTTCTGCCATTCAGAGTTTAAATTAATGGTTTACATGAATATAGAATTAAATCATGCAGTTTGGGGCCAATGCAAATTGATATTGTAAACAACATGGAACAATCTGCCATCCCAGAGCATAAATTTGAGAGTGCCTGATTAGTTGTTTATCCAGTTTTACATAACAGGTTTTATTAACAAGAATACTGTCTGTTTCCTTTGAGGGGGGGTGAATTCTTGGACTTCAACCTTAACTTTATTGCATACTTCAACATACTTTGATGATAGCTGTGACCTGAGGGTCAGTGCTAAACTTTTTGCCGCCCACTGCAATCTCTGAGGCTTCTAAATTTTGCTGCCATATGCCTTCCTTAAATTCTAAAAATTCGCTGCCCTTAAATTTTGCCTCTTGGTACAGGTGCACTGGTTGCACTGGCTGTGGCACATGCTCTGCATGATTTTGAATACTAAAATGGGAATTTCATAAAGGTCACCTAACTGTCCTTTGTGTTATCAATGAATCTGGAAGATCTTCCATTATATGGACAAAATATATGAATAGGGCAATAGAAAAGAGGAGAATTGCTCTGCTCGTATTTGAATAATTTAAGTCTGGAAGGGGGCTCATGTTAATGTGAATAATTCAGCAGCTTTGGATCCAGTGCCCCTAAGAAGAATAGGGGCCACTCCTCTGGAGAAGAAAAGATAAATCGGGTAAGAATTTAAATAAAATAAAGGTAGCCGATAGTGCGTGGGTGTTGAGGCAAGTTTTCTATCAGACTGTAGGTTCCATCAAGTTTTATAAACCACAATTAATGCATATCTGCAAACTTTCATAATTTTTCCATTTAAGGTTTTGTGCATGAATTTTTCAATTTTTTGTGAAAACACTAACAATTGTGCATATTTAAAGATTTAATAGTTTTGATATTTAATTTAATTTGCTACAGTGTAGCGATTAATATTTATTACCACAATTTAGCAATTTATCATCAGATTTATGTTTAATACATGTACTCTTAGCAGATATTTGGTTAAAGCTTAAATTCATTCTTTCTTTATTACAACAAAAAGAACTTTTTCCCTTTTTGCAAATATGAATTCTTTTGTGTATATGCAACAAGGAATAGCTCCTCCCTTCCCTCCTTGTTATGCATTAGTATGTTTGTTGGGTTATTAACATTTGGGGATTTTAACATTAGTGTCTTTAAATACATTTTAATTCAATGATTTGTAATGGTTTAACAAATGTAGTAATGGTATTAGGAGTGTTGAAATAACAACAGTATTAAAATTTTGTTTATTAAAAAATAACATTACAATAAAACACTTATATTTCCATCTGTGATGTTTTAAATTGTCTTTTAATGTTAATTCTCATTCTGATTAAAATGAGATAAATGTTTCACAGAATTTTTGGCAGTCTTGATACTGCTTATATAATTAAGAGAGATCGTGAATGAAGTGTACATCATGTACAGAGTGAGATTCAAAATGGGGAAAATATTTCTTTGGTTTGGTTTGGTATGTCATTAATCAATGCTGTAGTTATAGGCTTAAAAATTATTATAATTTGAAATCATTTTAAGTAATCATACATAATTAGTAATCAGATCAGATTATAAAACATTATCAAACTTTCTGTCTCTCTCTCTCTTTTTTTTGTTTCCCCCTTTTTTTTTATAAGATTTTTTGACATATAATAGAAATGATTGTTATTTTTCAGTTTGAGATGTTGACAACTCGAAAGGATCCTAGACAAGTATTTCTTGGTTTAGAACCTGGTTGGTTGATTAATTTAAAAGATAGTACAATCCTAAGGCCTACAGATGAAGTGTTAAAAGCTTATTATCAATCATAATGAAAGCATTACTTATTGTTCATTATTTTTATGTATTTTAAGATAGCCAAATAAAGAACTACTCACTTTAGTGACCTGGAATTTTTGTCAATCTTTTTTTGGTTCCATAATCATGTAAATTTAAAGTGCACATTATGTAGATAATTATTTTAACACTATAATTTTATATTCATGAAATCATGAAATTCGTGAAATAATTTAAATTGCTATGCATTTAAACATTTATGCTTTTGGCCAAAATTGTTACAAGGAGTACCATTTAATTAAATTTTGTTTGTTGTTCATTTGACACAGGTGATAAAGAATTAGGAATTTTTTTTTTTTTTTTTTTTTTTTTTTTTTTTTTTTTA
>KK122202.1:133749-182888 GCA_000611955.2 Stegodyphus mimosarum
TTTTTTTTTTTTTTTTTCTATGTGTAAGAGTGTATATTAACTGGATTACAATCCCTGGAACTCTAGACGAAGCTACGACACTAACTGCGACAGAGAGAGCCCAATTAACTTTCAAAACTTGCCAACCGTGCCTACATCAAGCTTTTTAGGTCTGTTCTAATCATCAGGTCTCTCTCTAGGCAAGAAGCAGCTGTGACAGGGCGATCTTTTGTTATGAATCATCCTGATTATGATCGTGCTTTTCATTTTAATCTATGCCGCTAGACATAAAATCTATCTGCTATTCACTAAACCTTTAGACTGTGCAAGTATGTGACAAAAGTGAAACATAAAAAAAAGAAAAAAAAATCAACATAAAGCTAATTGTTAGTAAAACATAAATAAAATGTCACTTATCTTCTTTCAAATATGTCCAACTACCAACTATTGTAAGTGTAAAATATTTATTGCTACTTGATACATTTTATAAAGTTGATTTTATTCTCAAACTTATTAATAATTTTTTTAATTAATTCATGTTTAATAATAATTCATCCTACTTACGGATCTACTTTTTTTAGGATGGTATTACAAAAGCGAAGTTCAGGCATAGATAATATTCTTAACTGAATTTATTCAGTTCCCATTTGCTCATAGGTCTTTAATATTTTTCTTTAATGGTCCTTAAAATACCTTAAAAGTACTTAATTTCAGTGTGCAGAAATGTGTGAAAATCCTGAATATGTATTTGATGGGTTTTGGATTCTATTCTTAATATACTGTGTTGCAAAAAATATATGCACCCAGAAAGAATTGAGCCGCAACTATGAAACTTGGCAGTAGTATAGTGTTTGAATAGATAAACAAATGGTCAAAAACCGGTGTGAAAAAAGTATTTTATGAATGAGTAGCAATACAAAGAACGTGAAAATCAGTAGGTGGTAAAGCCACGCCTTGCAGCTATACAAGCTGATAATCCCCTGGGGCATGGAGTCCATGAAATTGCTAATGTCCGTCTGTGGTAGATTGTACAACAAATGGAGCAAATGGTGAGTGAGCTGGGATGTGTTTTTATAGCTAAATTTGCCTGTGCATAATTTTAGAATCAATATCATGGAATTATAACTATTGTAAAATGTTCTTAGTCATAAATAAAAAAATATGATTGTAAACCATGTAATTCTGTTACGACTAAGGGCATTTAACTGTGTAAATTAATTATTTGTAACTAACTGCTCACCGTTAGAAGTTATCTCCTTTCCTTAAACACAAAAGTGTAAAAATTAACAACATAAAACCTTATTCCTTACAGCAAATGCGATTTAAAATAATACAAAACAACCTATCATTTCTAGTGCTTCAGCTACTTATTGGTACTTCAACAACGCAAAGCCTCTTTCTTTCTGTGCTATGGTATGTCACAACATACGTACCGTAGCACAACTGTCACAACAGTTATTGCCAATCTTGGCACTGTCAAACACTTGATTTCTTCATGCTTGTCAATTTGAATTGCATTAATTTTTATCAATTCTCCATTGTACCTTACGTTATCTGTCCAGTAAATATGATTTTGATTTCTATTATTCTTCACGAGTGGAATCAATTCATTTTGAGTGGCCAACCAAGTAGTCTAATTTGCCATAACCTCTTAATGTTTTAAATTTTTTTTTTATTTTGATGTGATTACCATATTATCTTCAAGATTTGTAATAATAGATACATGGGGTAAAGAAATATGGTGCTGTTGAGTGAAATTGCAATGTCAGCAATCCCATGTTTTATTATAGATATTTATGTAAATGATCACATAAAGTAGAGAGAACTGATATGACAAAAACCTTATGCCAGAATTTTGTAAGTGCTCATTCAGCATTCTAATATCTCTACTGTTTATACATTTGAAGTCAACGACTTCTGTGGTAGTGACAAAACATTGTTCAATGTGCCGTTATCCTCTGTGATATGAGCCCTGATCTATCCCCACTGTATGTGCCTTTGAAGTACAATCTTTATTTTCTTGCATATTAAATGTTTAGTGATGCTGACTGTTGTACCCAATGGACCCGGGTTCAAATCCCAGAGAAGGCATAGATGTTTGTAAGTGTATAGTACCTGTGCGGCAAGGGGACGCTCAAAATATGCGTTGAGCCGAAAATCCTCTTGAGAAGTTGGTGGTAGAGAAAAGAAGAGTGGGAAACTCTCAGATTGCTACCATCATATTTGGGGTAGAACTATATGACCAGTGGTGAAACTCTGGTGTCCTGCACACTTATACCTGTCATTGCATTGAATCTTTTTTTGCTTCCACGTACAAATGTATTTGTATTTTGACTAAAATTTTGCAACAGTATTACTCTAGCGAGAACATCTTCTCTAAATCCAATAAAGTCTTTCTATTTAAACCTGAAACTGTTTTTAAGCACTATATAGAGATGAAGTAATTTTATAGCATCGTAGTGTTTGAAATATTTATGAAAAAACTGTTCTCATTACTGAATTCTTTTGAGACTACTTATTAAGCATCATATTAATCATACAGAAATTTCTATTCTGCATCTTGTGAATGTATTTGAGAGTGAAGAATAAATAACAAAATAAGCACCCAAAATCATTTTAATGTTGATTGTGTATGTACATAAAGTTTATAACAGCATACAATTATAATCACACACACGTATTTTAAACATTTCAGTACACATAAGAGCGTAAATAGGTGAAATACAGATAAGCTCTGGAGCAGCTTGGCTAAGAAAAGTTAGCCAGCTCCCTTATTCTTTTGTCGCAGTGGGATACTGTGCTTGTGTATTTGCAAAGGTATGTTGTTCCTGCTCTGCAGTGTCTTCTCTCTTGCTTCATGCACTGACATGTCACTGTATTCTTGAATTCTTTACGAAACTTACCTAGAACATTGTTCAAGAAAGATTAATGTTAACGATAAGTACATTATGTATTAAAAATACATTGCGAATTGATTCACCTCGAAGTCTTGTGATAATGAAAATGACGAAAAATCCTGTTATCAGATAGCATTTTTTTTCATTAAGTAAATTAAACTGATTAATTTATTTATAATTAATTCTGTGTCTTAAATGTTATCATTGGTTTAAATAATATAAGATGGTGCAATGTTTATTTTTAGAAAAAAATATTGTAAATTAATGCATCTGACATGTAATATGGTGTGAAGTGTTTGGCAAATTTGTAGTCCGTAAAAATCAATGGAAAATTTGATTTTGTTCATTTAAGTAAAATTTATTTAAATTTAAGTGTAGAAATTTAATGTATAGTTATTGGAAGATGTGTAGTCTCAGTTATTCTGGATGTCTCAAATTCTGTTTGTAATTTAAGTAAAGTTTTGCATTAGAAAAATTTCCTTCAAAATAATAAACATCTTCAGTCAAATAAAAAGCAACTTTTAGTCATGGACTATTATCGTTATATTTTTAATATAAAACATAATACATTCAGGTGCCATGAATAACTTTTAGTTGTGAACACTTGTCATTATATTTTAAATATTTATTTATTTTACAAATGCCAAACATTAGCGCTTAAGCTATTAGTTCACGGGCTCTCCAGTACTTTTTAACAATGTCCTCATACCGAGAAAGTGCAATACAATTATTTAAATGTTAAAAAATCATAGGCTGATCGGAGTCACACAAAATACAGTTTGTGGAAGCCACCACTTTAATTCTGTAGAGGTGGTTTCGCAAACAGTCATGTCCGGTCAGACATCTAAATAGAGCTACCGCTGTTTTTCTTGGAAAACTGGGAATTAAAAGTTGCCTCTTCCCCTAGGATCCTCCAACTCTTATCCATAGCAGATTGAATCATATCCTGCTTAAGAATTTTATTAAGAGTCAGATTAACAAACAATCGATTAATGCATTGCATTATGAAAGTTCCATTCTTAGCCAAACTGTCAGTTGATATTTTAAATGTAAAATAAATAATTAATTAAAAAAGGTGATATTTTAAGTATAAAACATGATATATTCAGGTGGCAATAAGAATTTCGTCTATCTTATTGTATGCGTGTTATAGGAGTACTGAACCTATTTCTCTAGTATTACAAGAGAAACTGTAAAGGTATGCCATAAATAATTATGAAAAAGCTAATAAGTAACTGAGGTAAGTTTTACGTAGGAGACATTCCATGAAACATTATAAGGGTTTCAAAGCTGACTTAAAAAACTTTAAAACGCTTTTAAAAAAAGAGTAGGTACATTAATATGAAAAAAAAAATATAAAGAAAGAAAATTGCATGATTAGACGGTAGGAATTTGATTTATTATTAGAAATAATTTAGTGTTTCACACGACGTGATTATACTGAAAAATGAAAATGGTTATCACTTGCTTCCCCTGCATATCGTGATAAAAATTAATCGTAATGAAGATCGTTCTGTGTGATCCTATGTATTTACTTTCCTAGGTGAAAGTACACTGGTTATCATAAATTAACGAAAAATCGCAAAAATCACGATTACTGAAAAAGTCACATGTAGAATTTTATGAAACTTACCCACAATATACAACACATAGTAAGGTGTCAAATAACATGAAAAGAAATTATCACACAATTATGGTAGTATAGAAATTAGCATATTTATAAAATGAACAAATCGAAGGTGTCAGTTTCCTATAGGAAAAGTACCTTCAATATGGAATATGATCGCCTCTAGAAGCAATACAGCACATACAGCGATGTGTGATGCTTTCAATTATGCGGTCTATCAGTTTCATAGGAAGCGAGAGCCATTGCTTTTGCAAAGCGGTTGCAAGCGCAGCAAGGGTCTGAGGGGGCGGATTGAGAGCAACTAGATGTCTCGTTAAAGCATACCAAACGTGCTCGATAGGATTCAAGTCTGGGGATCGAGCTGGCCACTCCATGCGCATAATTGTTTCAAGATAATCATCTACGATGCGAGCCCTGTATGGTCTTGCGTTGTCGTCCTGTAACAGGAAAGCATCACCTATTGCCCCGGCATATGGGTGCACATAAGCATCAAGGATGTCACTTCTGTAAAGGTAATTCACGGTTCCCCTTGGAAAGACATGGAGGTCTGTGCGTCCACAGAAAGAGATGCCACCCGAAAAACAGACACTGCCTCTTCCGTATGCATCTCTTTCACGGATGTTTGACGGATGATAACGGGTTCCAGGTTCTTTCCATATCAAATAACGCCTAATATCGCTTTCTAGACTAAACCTGGACTCATCCGTAAAGATAACAGCCTTCCATTCATCGGGCATCCAGTGGACATGTTGTCGTGCCCACTGCAAACGGTCTCTCCTATGGCGTGACGTGAGCGGCACGCAAATGGCTGGTCGCCTCGCATACAGACCACTTTCGTGAAGCCACAGTTGACGTTGACACCAACCTTCCCGTGGCTACAGCAAGGGAGGATCTAAGAAGAGTCGGAGTAGCGGTTCTATTCCTGCGTGCATATAATGCCAAATATCGGTCATCGGCGTTCGTCGTGGCAATTAGCTGTCCTTGGCTGAACCTCCTAGATGCCTAATCTGTGGTTTGAAATTGCCTCCAAAGTCTATGAACGACAGAAAGTTTCGCATTTAGCCATCTGGCCACTTCTGTTTGACTTTGTCCTGCCTCTAGTCTTCCAATGGCTCTCCATCGTAGTTCTGCAGGCAAATGATGCCTGGAGGTCATTGTTACGAATTGGCTATCTCAGATTTCTGATGTCACTACCACAGTGAAATATGTGAGTTTGCTCTCAAACATGGACTTTTATGCTCCTCGCAGATGACGTATTCTGAGTGCAGCGCCACTAATTTGCATATTGCGGTTTTACTCAGCTACTCTTACTTGGCAACATATTCAAATTTTACACGGTTTGGCTTATTTTTGAGGGAGTTATCGATATTTTTGTGGTTTTTCCTTAATTTATGATAACCAGTGTATATTATGTCATAGTCCTGCAAATTCTTAATATTCCATGTTTTAAAAATACTCTCTTTAAAATTAAGTGGCAGACTCAGAAAATAAATTGCCTGCATGACTGTATACTATAATTATGTTTGTAAGGAAAGTGGTGCTGTTTCTCACTTGCAAATAGCAATAATATTTGTTTTGGGAAAATGAAGCAAAAGTGTATTCGATAAAATGTATGCTGAAAGATCTTCTTTAGTTATCGTTCCTTATTCGCTTGAGTAATTTCTCTTTGGTTTGTTAGTTAATTATATAAAAGCATCCAAAAGAAGAATATTTCCGCTTTTAAACTAACTAAATAAATAAATAGAAAAATATTTCCGCTTTAATTAAATTTTCGTGGAGACTTTCCAGTGGAACTTGGTTCACATATTCGCTGTACTCAAGAAATCTATGTAAAGGTCTTTCAGTCATCTTGAGGCATAACAAGTTGTATTTTGCGACTTTAGCCATTTGGAGTGGTGGGCCTAAATTCTGTCTTATGCATTTTGTGATCTGAACGAATGTAATTGTGGCTGAACTGATAAATTGTTAATTTATCTTGGAAGCTTTCTGTGATTGCACATTTTTTTATTTCTATGACTGGAAATATGTAAATGGCAGTTATCAAATGTTGACAGCAGAGTCTTTCCAATTTTTTTGGCCGTTACGATATAATACCTGGGCATATGCTTGAGTAACTATTGCCACTGCATGAGGTGTAAAAACTTTAATATTGGGCAATAGTTTCCTGTGTGTTACCTTTCGACGTGTTTTAAGTCTTTTATTTTTCAAATTATTACTGTAATTGTGATTCGAAAACGATAAGAGTGCTTATTAACTGTTTTAATTTTTATTTTGATTTTAACTATATTTATAATATAGGTATTGACAGGAAAAATTATCACGAGCCTCATGAAGTCATTCTTGAACAAGAAGTAATTTTAGAGACTTTTAATGGTTAGCTTTTTTTGTGGCAACGTTATGTGTATCCATGAATTTGTTTTTTAAGTTGTAGCTTTCGTTTGGTTTCTGATGCAAATATTAAAAAAATTTAATTTAAGTGAAAGATTTGTTAACTTCGTTTAGAGTTTGACATATGCCTCAGTTCCGCGCAGGGAAATACACTCACTTCCAAAAGTTAAGCATCAAGATGTAAAATGCAAAAAAATCAACAAATACTGCTTTGATTGACACAAAATTCGGCAGGAAAGTAGCATATATATTTATGCATAACACAAAATCAATGATTATATACGGAAATCAAAACAATGTTAAGTTTTTGTAAATTATCAGATAATGACATACTGGAGACTTGAACAGAATTATGTATAAAGGGAAAATAAATAGCATAAAATGAAAAAAAGGACATTAATAGGGTATGTGATCCCCCTCATCTGTATGCAATGTTTACATCTTGTGACCATGCTTTCAATTAGGTGGTCAACCACCGCAGAATTAAGCAATCGCCATTCTTCTTGTAGAGCAGTTTCCAGCTCAGTAAGAGTGGATGGAGGTGGGAAACGTGAAGATACAGCACCGCCGAGAGCATCCCAAAGATTTTCAATGGGATCAATGTCGGGCGAATATGCTGGCTACGCCATACGCGCAATCTCTTCACTCTTCAGGTAGTCATCGACGACGTCAGCTCTATGGGGACGTGCGTTATCGTCCATTAAAACAAAAGTAGGGCCAAATGCTGCAGCGTACAATCTGACAATGGTTTCTAGGACTTCATCTCGATACCGGACAGTCGTCAAAGAACCCCGTTTAAAGATGTGCAAGTCGGTGCGGTATCCTAATGAAATCTCTGCACACACCATAATGCTTCCGCCTCGGAATGCGTGATGTTCGGTGATGTTTTGGGACTGATTGCGTGTTCGTTGCTCACGCCATATCCCTATATGCTTGTCATCTGGCTCCAGGGCAAATCTTGATTCATCAGTAAACATGACATTCCAATTGGCATGCTCCCGGCACCACTGTACCATGCCCTTCTTGATTGGACGGATACAGGTACACAAACTCGAGGTACCTGGGCTTACAGTAGCTGCAGATATCGCCTTACCAATGGACGCTGTAACCATAGATGTCACATGTGTGGAAATCGCTCTGCGATTCCGCTTGGCTACAATAGCAACATATCGATCTTCCGCGGGAGTAGTAACCCTTGGGCGACCGGCTACGGGCCTTCGGACAACTGTCTGTGTGGTTTGCAATTGTTTCCACAACTGTGAAATTACAGATTGATGAACGCCGAAGAAAAGAGGAACATCTGTGATTCACTATCCTGCTTCAATGCGCCCCACAGCACGCCAGCGCTCAGAATCTTCCATTCGTCTTCTGGAAGTTATAGAAACACGTATGTCTTGAAAACGAATTGTACGAAAGTTTTAAACACCTTCTATCAGTACTTACAATCAACCTCTGTAACCCTTCATAAAGCTGGCTTCTTATAAGACTGTTTTTTTTGCGTATTTCTTGACATGAATGCGCGATTGACTGTTACGTAACATATTTGCACACTTCCATCTAACTCTGCAGCGAATTGCGTCCTCTTCAATTCTGATTGGCTTCCGGAAATCAGCATTTTCCTCTGCGTGCTTAACTTTTGGAAGTGAGTGTATTTATAATTAGAGTCTACTATATTATTTCTTCTTTTTTGGAACAGATATAATCTATTACATTTTATTAATATAATTCATAATATATGCAACTAATAACGTTTATGAACGTTTGCATCGTTATTTTAATGAATTATTTGTTTAGTAAAAAGCGAGGGCTCTTAGCCTAAGGGAAATATGCCTTCTTGGAAAAACGTTTAAACGGAAAATTAACCTGCAGTAATGTAATTAATAAAAATATGATTTTAATGCCCTCTATTACGTATTTTGTTAGACAATCGTAGATTGGTTTTCTGTTCTTAAATTTATTAAGATATAAAGATGTTTTGCGATTAAAATGAACTTACTGAGAGAAGTTCAATTTTTAAAATGTTTCTGTGTTGTTATACACAAGTTGTTTTAATACTTACTTAAATTTTGGAAATTTTTCTCGAAGATAATTATGCATGAGAAAAATATTGATAATAAAATCAAATTTCAGTGAGAAAATTCAGAAGCTGCTCTGGTACTGCTAGAACTTTTGATGCATGATGATTTATTTATTATTTTTTGTTTTTAATTTTGATTTCTGCTTAATTATTTGTCTTCATTTCTATTTTATTTATTTATTAATTATTGCTAGATGCTGTTGCGGCGAGCCACCTGAAATAGTTACTGTAAAAAAAGAAAATATCTGATGTGGACAACACATGACTTCCTTGTATGACCTACTAAGTTATACATATCTTTTGATGCATTTCATTTAAACTTATTTCGTCGAATTTCACTAGAGATATATTTTTCATTCAATTAATTCAGTTCTCACTTCACAGCAAGGCAAAAATAAATAAAACTCGAAACATCTTCATTAAAAATTGTAACATACAGAAAAACAAAACACCAGATACAGCTAAACACAGTTGAAAAAACAATTACAATTAAAATCAGAGTTTCTACGCAAAAACAAGCGATTCGGCTAGCGAGCAAGAGGATAGATTTTTCGGTGCACAAAACTGAAAGTTAACTTTTGGTCCCACTCGGCAAAAAGACACTGAAGTTGGTGCACCAACTGATTTAATTCACTATTCTACTAAGAGTTTCAAAAGTTAACAAATGGCAGCCTCGTTAGGTTTAGCGCCAATTAAACTTTTAAATTGTTGATAATTCTACAATTATTGTATACAAATTAACTAAAGTCATAAAAAGCTTAACCGTAACATAAGAACAATATATAATCACTTTTAAAGCAAAAAGTGCGCAATTTACGAACATATAAAAATAAAAATACTGAGCTCGCCGAGCCGGGTATCACGGTGAGTATATATGCATATATATACATCTGGT
This sequence comes from Stegodyphus mimosarum, assembly GCA_000611955.2. Taxonomy (NCBI): domain Eukaryota; kingdom Metazoa; phylum Arthropoda; class Arachnida; order Araneae; family Eresidae; genus Stegodyphus; species Stegodyphus mimosarum. Next base: position 143,613 of record KK122202.1, read on the forward strand.
GCGGCCGACATCAGCGAAAAAGGGGAGGCGTACAACTGCACTCTACTCGTTTTTGAGTTATGCGAGATATATATATGCGTACTTACAGACATCACGAAAGGATCTCCTCTGAATCCATTTTAAATCCATTTTAGAAAAAAGAGTCTTTTGTTCCGTCCGTAGGTATAGATGTCAAGCAAAAACATCGTTCAAATGGATTCGAGAGCGGCCAAAACGGATATTTTCGTTGAAATATGATACCTGAAAATTTTCGCAATTACAATACTTCCTTTACTTCGTACAAGGAAGCAAAAATATGTAACTCTTTTAATAATTCCAGCTGATATAATTTCACTGGTCCAGCTAATAATTAATATAATAATAGATAAAAAGAATAGCGTTTATTGCTTTTAAATCGCCGTTAATCAGTAATGGGCGGATTAAATTTAATATAAAAAAAACTTAAAGATTTTACATTACGCCTAAAGGGGCGTTTATTTAAAGTTTTGTGTGTTACCTTTATTTATTAAATATCATGTTCTTCGCACTGAAACCATAAAATTCAATTCAACAGCAATATCGCAAAATAACTTTAAAACGAACATATGTTTAGAATTTCCGATAACAGTCTTTCGTTAAAGTGTTACAAAATACGAAATCGATAATAAAACATTCCAAATTTTTAAGGCTTCCAGATGTCCATATTCGGTGGAGAATTAACGTTATTCAAAAATGATGGCTCTAAGTACCTTCGTTTTATCACAATGCGAGAAACATACATACGTTTATGCAGATTAGACATTATTTAATTTATTATTAAATAATTAATGTAGATTATGCATTATTTAATTTCTTTAAATATAACAGAGGGCGATAATATTTGATGGGAAAAATTTGAGAAGTGAAACGGACATTTAAAGTTTTCAACACAAAATGCTAAAACGAAATTAATAGCTGGGCTAACGCCCTTTGAACTAAGAAAAAAAGTATTACTACTCGCCAAATGTTTAAGACGGGCGCTTGGAAGATAAAAATATTTTATATTGGGCCCGGCAATATGAAGTTACGCTTTGTTAAGTGGCAATACATTTCTTTTCATCACCGAGTTTTCTGATTTGAAAACTTGCGCTTTGAAGTGTGGCAACACATTTCTTTATCGCCAAGATTGTTAATAAAGAATTCATTCGAAATTTAATATTCCGGCTTCGGGGCGCACATGTTTAGATGGAGGACTACGTATGTTCCAAATTTGGTGGCTGTAATTACCGCCGTTTGTTCGCAGGGCGAGGAATATGCATACAGGTTCTTCGTTATTTAATAATAGAGATTATTATTTTAGAAGGCACTGCTATTATAAGTAAACTATTTAAAGGAGCAGAATATTTTATTTTTTGAAAAAGATGGACCCATGTAATTGGATCAGAAATATGTCTATGTAAAATTTTAATCAAACTTCCTCCCTCTCCCCCCCCCAAAAAAAACCCCTGAAAACTTTAAGATTTTACATTACGCTCAAAGGTGCGTTTTTTTAACTTTTTATGTTTTACCTTTATTTATAAAATACCACAATCTTCGCACTTAGCCCATAAAAGTCAATTCAACAGCAGTATCGCAAAATGATTTTAAAATGAGCATATCTTTAGAATTTCCGGTGCACAATCTCGCGCACTGGAGATAATTTCTTTTTCTTTTCCCAGCACAGTGTTGCCATTGCTCGCTTTGTAATCGTTGAGTTTCTTAATCAAAAATTCGTTAAAGTGTTACAAAATATGAAATCGATAATAAAACAAATCCAAATTTTAACTTCCAGGTGCCCATATTCGGAGGAGGATTACGTTATTCAAAATTTGAAGGCTTAAATGCAGATTCTTTATTGTTTAATTTCTTTAAATATAACACAGCACGCTAATAATTGCTTGCAATAGTTTGAAAAGTGATACGGACATTCATAGTGGATCTGCGCAAAATGCCAAAACAAAATTAATAGCCCTTCTGAGCAAAAAAGGGAAGAAAAGGGGGCAAAAAAAGAGGTAGCTTTAGCTTGAAAATCTGTTTCAAGCTAAGTTCCTCCTCCCCCTTTGCTTAATTTTATAGGCGAATTCATGTTAATCACCTTTGAAATAATTGGAGATCTGCTGCTACAGAAGCAATGTAAATTAAAGGTTGAATTTTGCCTAAATTATATTTCAAACTTCATGCTTTTTCCATATAATGAAAGTATAAAAGTAGGTACTTGAACGTTATCTCCTGAACGAGGGATAGATATTTTCTGAACAGAGATTTTGTAGTTTATTAGCTTTGCTTACAATATACGTACATGATTTTTTTCAATATAAAATTTTTTCCATATGTATTTACCTCTAAAAATGATGCAATAAAATTTTAATTTTGGGGTGGGGAAAATTGAAGAAGACAGCTTTTAGGTCTCAAGGGTTCAATTATATCACTAGGACGTAGTGATTCAGTAGCATCATTTATAACACATTTAATTTTTTCTGATAAGGCATAATAATCATTTAAATATCTTTCCTTTTTATTTAAATGTTCTAAAACATCTCCCGTATGTAGTAATTTTGATTTACTACAGATAAAAGAAGCAAGTTATATCAGAAAATGCTTTATACATAACTCACGATATGACACAAGCTGTTGATAATGAAATTATGTTTGGAATATAATTGGTTTTAAAGTAAATTCCTCAGGCTGGAAAATAACATTAAGAGTGTCTTGCGCGTATAATTTGTCCTTTGCAATAAAGCAATATTTAAAAATAGAATATAAAAATTTTAGATTCCATTAATGTGTATTTTTTCAATGGAAAGAAGTAGCTTCTTCCGCTTCCTCTTTTTTTTTTTTTTTTTTTGTAATGTAGGCTCTTCATCGAATAAAACATAAAACAGTCTAGACGCAATCAATCAGAGAAAAAAACATTAAATTCAAGAATTGCAGCTTTAATGCAGTAATATCTGAAGTAAAGAATACAAATATTTGGAAATCAGAGCTTCTTGAAATTTTTTATTCTTTATGTCATATTATTTGCATCTAAATCACTTGTTTGAGTTTTTGCAAAATGTAAAGTTAGAATTTTAACAAGCAATTTGTGTATACTTTATAAGCTAAGGAAAAAAAAGTTTTTTTATTGATAACTTATTTTAATGAAATTCTTTCTTATTATTCATCTTTCTTCTTATTATTAAATTCATTATTCTCCCGTATTTCTTTGGCAATTTTAATGGCATATTTAATTCTGTATTTTTTCCCGAAGCTAAATTTTATGATTTGAACAAAGAATGTTATTTTCATTTTGTCTTATTCTAATACATGTAAATGAAATAATAACAGTTCTGTAAATTTTATACTTCTTCCAACTGACTACGAATTATACATCCGACCTATAAGATCAGTTCGATCTTGATCCATTATAGTTAAATCGACTAGCTGGTTAATTAATTGCTGAGAGTAGGGGAAGTGTAAGGGGAGGTTATTTTGTCATGAAGGACTTTCCAAGGAAAGCTAGCTCAAATTCTTTTCCATTAAAAGGGGGGGGGGAAGGGGACTGGCTGCGTGTGTACTTTTTTTTTCATAATAATTTGAAAAAGAAATGATTTCTCTTGAATCTTTTACCAGGTCATCCCTTCACTTAGACAAGATAACACTCGTCTCATTTGCTGTATATTATATTTACTCGCATATCCCCCTTTTTTTTTAACTAATTTTATTGTACAAAAATCAGGAAGGGAAAATTAGGGTGAATAATGTAATTTCGAAAGAAACATTATAGTAAGAACATAATAATTGAAAATTATTTCAGTAACAATACATAGTAAAATAACAATATCTAATAAAATATCTTCATTTCTACTTCACTGTATCTTGATTCTCGCCCCCTTTTTTTCTGCATCCGCAAATTATTTAATGCTGCTCGAGCTGCTGTTTGTGTTGTCTGCTACAATATGATGTTCATCAACATTCTGTTTCTCCTCGTACAATAATCTTTCGAACCATAAAAAAATACTAGATATCCTCGATTTCTTGGTCTGTATTATTATTGCTCCACCACAGCTAATGCACCGAAATTCAGGAGCAAATGAATTAGTAAGACAAAAACGAGCTTTCGTGGATGAATCCGTTTTAAAATTTAAGGAGGGGGGAAAATTTCAGAGCTTATGCTTGTAAAGGAAAAATATGGGAGTAAATACGGTATATCTGAAATTTCAGTGTGCGTTTGAGAAAGATCTATTAAAATATAAGCTGTTTTTTTACTTATATATTCTTTCTACTTTCTATTCGAAACAGTCACAGTAAAAACTTTCATGCTCTCATTTGCGTTGTTTGGAATTAAATAAATAGCAAAACTTTGGATCTGAATTAATGTTTTTTCCCCTTTTTTGTGACTTTCAAAGATTTATAAGCTTTTATTCCTTGCTTATAAAATTCTTGACTAACATTTTAAGACGCATTGTTATAGAATGTCCTTTTATTTTTCATTCGACACAAAGAAATTCAAATTCACTTTAAATGTGATTTTCGTATTCAATTCTGTTCGGTGGAAATCTGATGTTTAATGCATTTTCAAGCTTTAAGTCTGCATTACAGAAAGAAAAAAAATCAAATTTAAAATGAAAAATATGGTAAAAAATCTTAAAAATAAGGCGCCATTGTATAATCGGGAGTAAAGTTCTTGTAAAAATGACAAAATTTAGCATAATTTATATTTCATACGCTTCATATTTTAGAAAAATCTTTCATAAAATGCCTTTGCATAAAGTAAAATAGATGTATCTTTTAAAGAAAGAGATGTGACTAGGCTTAAATATAAATGCACCTCTAATTAGGCCGTGAGTATATTTTATTGCACAATGAAGATGTTTTTATGGGAATAATATGTAGTGCATTTGAAAAGTGTTTGCATTATTTCAGAACAAGGTCATAATTAAATTGGGAAAAGATTCTAAACATTTCTAGTCCTCTGTATCGAGATATTCTCTCTGGCTGATCTTGTTGACGTTGAATTGGACTAATTTTTTTGATTAGGGCAAAGTACTCGAGAGGTAAAGCATCCATTCAGCCAATTCTTGTCCGTGGTTTAAATCCGAGTTGAACTACCAGCGTCAGCAGCTTCAGTCATTTCTAATGTAGTGAGCTTTGCTTATCAAAGGCAAGCTAAGCCAATTGGAGGCCCCTAAGAAAATATTTGCTAACTATGTGCTCGAAATGCAGTTAGTAATGAAGTGTAATAAATAATTAAATGCGCACAATTACTTAATATTATTAGTATTTTAATAAAATTATGATTTCGTATTTTTGTTTTAACAGTCTTATGATATTTTCTCTGTATATCAGGACTAAAATACATAAAAATTAAAATTAATCAAGAAATTAAATATTGTGTGGGACAGAAAAGTAATACATTAAACTGCCAGAACATTTTATGGAATATATCATAATTAAAATAATTGATTAGTAAGTTAGATGACTATCAAGTAAGAGATTTAATTTTTTCCTTGACTTAATTTTAGCAAATACGTTAATTATTTTTATAGATGCTGTTTAAATTTCTTGTATCACGTAATTTGGAGCCATACAGTGCTATCTTTCTTCTGATATCGTATTTCTTAAACAGTGTTTTACCCTTTTTAAGACAAAGAAAGATCGAATGCACTGGAAACTGGAATAATCGTAAAAAAGTATTTAGTAAATAATTTCTACATTAAAAAAATTGTTTCTTTTTGAGTACGATTATTTTCATTTTCTTTAAAAAAAATAAAAACTACTCCACTACATTATCAAAACGAAGTGAAATAAAATCACACATTATACACATAATTAAAGAAATATATTTTAAAATTTTCTTTATTATTTTTATCCTTTATTTCTACGAGTAGGGTATGATACTATATTAAAGACAATTTTCACGCTTTGAAAGGCATTTAGATCCTTCATTAGTATAATAAAAAAAAAAAATGTTCTTTTTTTGTGGTCTGCGATTTTCGTCAAAATTTGCCATGGCTTCTTTTTGTTTTAAACAAATAACGGAATCACGGAATCTAATTTTCTAAAGATTCTAAACGAAGGGTACAATCGTTCGTAGGGATCTGCTGGTAACATTTTTTCTCTATAAAATTGTGCTCCAAGTTATTGTCATGAATATTACTACATATCTGCACAGTTTTTAAAATAAAGCTACAATAGTTACTTTCTTTTCCGAACTTGAAACATGGATGTAGTTGATGATGCAAATTAATAAGTAGTAACGAAATGGCATCGTTGGAAGAAAAAAGTTAAGTGTATTTTGGGGTATCACGAAGTTAAAACGCCCATCAACGGCAATCAGAAGGTCGTATGACGCAATCTTTCAGATGTTAAAAGCACCACGGATTTGTATGAAAAATTTTAAAGAAACTGGTAGCATTGTTAACATATCAAGAAGTGGCAGGTGTACTGTGAGGAGATTTTTGACTGTCGTGAATCGGACAGAACCAAATTTTTCACATCAGATCGTGAAACAGATATTTTGGAGGCCAGGATAACACATACAGTGTCAAATCAATGCTGAAAAAGCATACAAAGCAAATGTTGAAGAAAACGTGACGAGAAATGGAATACCGATGTCGCTTTCTCTAAGCCACAATGGGAGCACATGTTAAAATTTACTAGCGTTAAAAAAAAGTGAAAGGACTTAAAAAAACTTTCATAAAAAGTAACTTAGTTACCATTTGTGAAAATAACAGTTACCATTCACGAAAAACCATATACAAGGGGATTCAAGACTAGAAGAACAAACTTTTAAAATGGTTAGGGTACACCCAGACGACGGGAAATCCCACAGCAATGTATAGTTGGAAATGTAAACCTAATGAGTGGGGGTTGTTAGGGACTGTCGCAGGAGAGCTGTCGATAGCCAACCATAGAGGTATTAGGATAAAAAATCTGAATGCATAGTGTCGTAATTTGACATTTAAAGACCATAAGCTTAAAATAAGTCATGCCATCCCTGATAATGAAGTTGCCCGAAGTGACGTAACGTGAGCACCGCGTGGAATCTTGGACGTTAGCGTTTATGCGAGTATTTTAGAAATACTCTGTTCATCCGTCGTATGTTCACGGTAGCCGCGAAGATATGCTATTTCAAAACTTCCAGTGCGTTTCAAAAGTCTAAGCTTCTCCCGCTTTACGCCACGTTAGGAAAATCATGACTTACTTTTATGGTCTTTAAATGTCAGTTTGCGATCACGATGAATTCCAACAATTTTTTCCCTTACCACTTCTGATTAGATGAAGAAAAAAAAAAGCAAAGATGCAGGAATGACAATTCAATAATGGGTGGAAAAACTCTTTATTTAGTGATAATTTACGATACGTGTACACTTTCATTAGACCATTCTGTTATAAATTAATCAAGCATTTGAGAAGAAGAAAATGTTATTTTGAACTTAACTTCTGGTAACCCTACAAATGCCAAGGTGCGCGCGCATCAACCATACCAACTGCATCAACCACTCCAACTACGTCAATCACACCCAATTAATATATCCCATGATACTCTTGTACTTTGCTTCTTATTAAGCTTTCATATGTGCTTGTATGCAAACATTAATGTATCTGTCGCTTTATATTATTTAGTTATAGCTGAATAAATGTGATTTATGCTTAAGTATGCATTCTATCATTAATGGATATATCCCTCACACCAATGAAGTTTCGGAGATTTAACTGCTGCTGCTGGGTGCACAAAAGGTAAGCTAAATTTTGCTATCTTTATTCTTCACATTCATCGTTATGCAGGCTTCAAAATAAACAATGTCACACATAGATTGTCGAATTCTTTCAAAAACACTTGGCATGTCGCGGACGTTTGAAGTTGCCCTAGAGATTCTTGCGACGAAGTCGGTGTTACAGTAGTTGACTGGCTTGTCGTAGACCATGGCTTTCATCGTCCATCGGAAGAAGAAATCCAGGCTAGGTAAACCGGTTTATCGTAGTGGCCATAAGATGGGCCCTCCACCGCCCAATCTATTGACGCGAAAATGTATTGTTTAAGTAAACCCGTACGCACGCGCAAAATGAGCTGTAGCCTTATCGTGCTGGTACCACATTCCACCCCGAACAGACGTAGAAATATTGTTGAGTAATTGTGGCAGTACCTCCTCTACAAAAAGGGAGATATTTTCGACCATCCAGTAGGAGTGGTGAGAGATACGGCTTGAGTAAGTAATTACCAATAAATCCTATCATACATTCACGGAAAACCGTTGTTCGGCAGCATGTGGATGCATACTTCGTGGATTGTCGTGGGTCCGCACATTGAACCGCATGAACATTTGTTAATTGAAGATCCCTTTACGACAAAAAGAGCCTTCATCCATGAAAAGAATGCACAATGGAAGCGCCGTGTTCTGGTTGCATTTGCCCATGTACTAGCGCGCGAATTCCATATATCAAGGTTAATCCTCAGACTGCAATGACTGGATCTATTGCAAATGATATTGATGTAAACCTCCCTGTGTAAAACGCACCATACATTGAATTGAGATGCTGCAATATCACGGGCAGGGACGTTTTAAGGCATGACTTAAGGCGTTCCAGGCATCGGCCTCAGAGGGGCCTTAGCTCGCTCTTGATTCGGTTTCAATAAGATAATGATGCGAATAAGTTTAACCCGCAAATGTTATTCTGGGACATTTTCTCCAAAAAACTAGGAATTTCCAACTGTATGCTAATTGGCAACAGTGGTAAGACTGTAATATTTATTTCATGTCCGTCGTCCGTGTCTAAACCTAGTCCTACAGCCATACACCATCATTACTCATTTAATCGGAAAGCGGCAATCAGTCGATTCGGTTTGTGCCTAAATTTGTGAGATTGTGAGTCACGCACATTTGTTACGGGCTATCGTTTGTACGAGTATTTGACGGCGTATAATATTGCCTCCTTAAATTTTATAGGTAAGAACAAGTTGTAAGTACCTATTATAAACCACCGCAATTTCTTTAAACACTTATTTCAAATATACCGGATTCAGGACAAGGCAGAACGAAACGCTTTGAAAGTGGAGCTGCGAAAAGTCAATGGAAAAGAAAAAAATCTATTGATAAATTACCGAAGCTGACTCAATTTTTTATTAATACAAATTCTGCATCTACATCTACCTCTACCACTTTTGCCAGTATATCAATACACCTAAAGTTGAAGGACAGGGACAGCGAGAAACCGATATTTAAATGCTCAAGAAGAAACAATAAGACCTACTGGAATAAATACACTGGCGTACACCTTTTTGCCCAATGCGGCTATTGACGTTTCAAATATTTTTCTTGAAAGTAGAGATTAAAGGCCTTCATATATCAACAAGAATTTACAGTCGTACTGGGTTGAGAAAAGTCCGTCAGTTTGCTCCAACAAACATAATAATTGTAAAAATCACCACGTATGTACAAGAACGAAGTGATAAAACTAAAATAAGATACCTTTCTGTTATGTTATTCAAGAAAGAGTTACGTAATGGTGAGGCATTAAAGAATCAAGCCTTGATTATAGACCGCGAATGGCTATCTCCGTCACAAGGAAAAAACGTATGGCAGTTCCGGAAAAAGTAATATCTCCAACCTATCTGTTACAATTTGTGAGGAATTCATAGAAGTCGTGATGTCAAAAGTCCTGGCAACTATCGTCACTGAAATACAGAAAGCTAAGTATAACTCTGCCTCTGTTGATTATATTCCAGATGTTACTTATGCCTACCAAACTAACATTTATTATACGATAGGTCCAAAATAGTGCACCAATTGAGAGATTTTTGCAATTTTTCATTATTATGGACATACTTCAGAGTATCTGACGGACACTGTGTTTTCATTTTTGGAAAGTAACAACATTTCACTCACTGACTGTAACTCTAATATAACGATTTACTTGGATTTTGTCCGAAATCTCTACAATTTTTCTCATCGCCAACCTATCGTTGGGATATATAACTTTGAATTCTGACAAAAATATATTGAAATACTTATCAAAAACACGTTGGGCTGCACGCGCTGATGCGATAAAAGCTTTTGCGAAGAATATACAGGAACTGTCATGCGCCTTGATTGTTTAATTAATGATGAATCACCGGTAGCGGATAATCCACTTCCTGTAAAAGCTTGAAAAACAAGATGAATGAATCGGAAACTGCTTTTTTAACTATCTTTTGGAACGACATATAACTCGTATTGACCAACTGAATTTATTCGTCCAATATATGGATTTGTTGAAAGTACTGAAATTGTCAAAATCTATAATGATGTACATAAAATATAAAAGAAACTCTTTTAATTTTTGTGAGTCAGAAGCCAAGAGAATATCCTTTATAAAAGAGTATCAAAGCGTTTAGAAGCGTGTAAGACAAGGCAGTGCTAGGGTAACTTTCCTCGAAGGAGATAAAGACACAGACGTAACTTTTGAAGGCAACCACAGCCAAAAATTTAAAGTAGAAACCCTTTTACCAATGATCGACTGTCTAATTTACAACATATAAAAACGCAGTAAAAAATACGAGGAAGATATTTGAGCTGTTTTGGTTTCTTGAAAATATTTGCAATGTGGATGATTGCAAAATCAAAATAACATGCGAGAAAATATCGAAATTTTATGATAAAGATGTTCATGGGGAGGAACTAAATTTGGAATGTCAACGTTTCAAGTCATATTTAATCACTGATGGCAAAAAACAGAAGAGAAAACAAAGAGACGACATGGAAAGAAAGAAGATTCATAAGAAATATAATTTTACGAATGCGGATGACGATGAAAAACAGTTGTTGGATGAAGAGACTGGGATTAGTATCAACACACTATTTATACATACACGTATAATGAAAGACTATTTACAATATTCCCAAATTTTGAAATAGTAATGAAAACTTTCTTGCCGATGATGATTGTTAACGCTAGTGGTTAGCGTTCATTTTCAAAACTCAGATTGATGGTCAAAAAGAAATTGAGAAATCGTATGACTCGGCCTCGTTTGAATAATTTAAATTTGATGAGTATTGAAAATGAAATATTTTGAAGAGATAATTAATGATTTCGCGAATTTAAAATATATGAAACGAATTTTCTAATAGAACTTCATTTTATTATGGATGCTTTAAAACTTACATTTAATGAAATTAAAGGTGGGGCCTGCTTTTGTATAGGGGCCTAGGGCCTCAAGAAGTCTTGAGACGAGCCTGAGCACGGGGATGATTCGTATGCCTTGTATCAGAAGCTTTTTCCACTCGATGCAATGGTCTAGTCTTCTAAGGTAGGTGTACGTGTCATTCGTGAGGCTCTGTATCATGCTTGTTCCTGCAAAATTTCCCGTATTCACACAGGTTATGATGCAAATTCGCAAACATTCGGTAATTCGATGCATGTCTGTGCATACAACCATGTGGTAGCCTTTCCATTACAGTGAGCTTCAGATATAAAATGTACATGTCCCCCATTTTCATGCTCCTAAATTGTTACATGCTCTCCGTACGCAATCGGAGCTTGAAATGACTAACGGTGCATTCCAGGTAGAGCTCTAGCGAACGGCGCCCTCAAGCAGATAACCAGCGCCCCCAAACATTCAAAACTGTAGATGGTAAAAAACAGGCACATATCAGGAAACTTCGAGCAACTTCATTATCGGGAGGGTCATGACTTATTTTAAGCTTACGATTTCTAAATATCCATTTGCGGTCACGATATGTTCATATTTACCTTTCTAACACCTCTTTCGGACTATCGACGGTTTTTCTCCGATAGCCCCTAATATCTACGTCATGTCGTTAGGACTAACATTTCGGACTTTGCATTACTATGGGATTCCGAGTTGTCTAGGTGTACCCTAGCTCTCCTAAAAATTTATTCCTCTAGTTTTTAATCGCCCTGTTTGTCTAATTGTAATAGTTTTAACGTGTGAAGGCAAGCCCTCACATTTTCCTCTTTCAGTTCCGGTTGCCATAATCATGTGCTTTGCCATAATCAACTAAACTAAACCATATTCTACAACGAACTCGCGAATGTCTTCATGTCATTGTTGTTTACCTAGGTTTCTATGTGATTAAGTATGTATCTAAATTTTTACTACAGCATCAAAGTTCTGAATAAATGTCAATTTCACTTGTGAAGAAATTAATGTTTTTTGGCACTTTACCTAGGTAAATGAAGGTTTATCTTTCATCTAGTTTAGGGCTATTAGACGCTCTACGTAAAATTCTAAATATTCTATTCTTTTGGGTTATTGCCTCACAACGCAGTAGATGGCCATAAAAATAACTATCCCTCAATATAGATAAATAATCATTTCTTAATATTTGGGTAATTGTTGAAGTCGTTTATTATTTTCGGGTCAACAGTCTCTTAACTTCAAATTCAACGGCAATTTCGAACATAATTAAATTATCTCTATATAATTTCTTGGGTTGTTAATAGCAATTTAAAAATAATTAAAATATCTCTTTACAATTTTTTTACATAGCGCAATACGCAGGGAAAGATGCTTGTTAACCCTGTATCCATATAACGGATTTAAATCCATATAACGGATATGAAACGTGTCATTCAGAAATTTAATGTAAATTTACTTGTGCAAAATTTATGTAATAGTTTTTGAATTTTTGCATAAATATTTTGCTCACATAACCTTATTATTATTATTTATATTATCACTTACGTTTAATTTAGTTTATTCATTTATAGGAAAATGTCACGCTTTATAAATAGAAAAAGGGAGCTAAACCTGGAACCCCAGCGAAGAGTATGAAACTTAAAGATGCACTTAAAATGCACTAAATTTGCTGGTACACTTAAAGGTACTGCTAAACATGTTAATATTCTTGTAAGTGACTTTAAAAGGCATATAAGAAAGGTTAAGTCAAATAGGGAAGAAACATTTGAAATTAATTATAGATAATGTAAAATATTTACTATAAAAATAGACTCTTGTTATGCTGTTATTCGGAGAAAAAATTAGAGACGAGTGGTTTGGTAAAAGCAAATAAAAAGACCTATGCAAATAAAGAAAGGATTAAGTAATATTTTAGTTGATACACGTATAAAAAAAGAACGCTAATGGAAAAGTTGGAAGAGCACCAAACTGAGAAAAATTTGCAAAGTAAACAAACATTTGGTTATTCGAAGTTAGGATGAGAAAAATTCAAGATAATTTATCTAGTGACAGAAAATATGCTTATGAATTTGCATAATTCAACTGAAGTTGAATGTATCCGATAAACCTATAGAGGCTGAAAAAACCGGAATTAGACGATTTTTACTTGAATGTAAATGATTTTGTTATTGTCACCTTTTCAGTGATAAAGAAAGTTGTTCATTGTATTCAGAATAAAAAGTTTAATTTTCTGAATAAATTTTTTTTTCGAATGAAATGGCAACACTGGCCTCAATCAAATAGTTTTCCTTGAAAGAGTTGTTAAAAGTGCAGCTGATCAGAAAGATTTACACAATTGCCCAATCCAGTCATGTTAAGAAGAAACTGAAGAACAGTTGTAATAATTGTAACTGTTCAGTTTGGCTTTTTAATGTATGAAAATATCAGTGTTGGTTATTAACATAATTAATTAAATAAATGGTTATTAACATAATTAATATTTTAAGTTTCATTTTTATTTTTACTAGCGCGTCTGTGTGCTTCGGATTTTTTAATTTAATAGATAAGGTAATATTTTCAATGTATGTTCTTAATAATTCTAATTTTAGATTTACCAGCAAAGTTGCATTACATAATTTTTATGAAAAGTTTCGAGGTTCATTCGAAAAGGATGTATGTAGAACTAACGTTTAGTTATAATTAAGAAACAGAAATTATAATGATCACTGGCTTATTTAACCTTTTAAAGGGCACCGGTACATAAAATATACCGGATGTTTGTCAGTTTTTCAACCTAAAAAAAGTGCTAATTTTTCTACACCAAAAGCTGTAATTGTAGGTTTCTAGTATTTTCTTTTGATTCTAAATGGCAGCACTACACTATAAAAGCTCAATATTTTGCATTTATGAAATTAATGTACCTCGTTCCAAGGTATCATGGTTGAAGATTCATAAATTTTATTGGTGGGAAAAAAAAAGACATATACATGCTGAATCTTATATATTTATTGCATTTCAGTCAGAAGTGATAATTAACAGAAGATTATTTATACGATTTTAAGACCGGTATATACTAAGCGTACCACGCCAATAGATGGCAGCACCAATCTTCTCCTTTTCTATTTTGTGAGATGATAGAATTTCTTTATATTATAATAGTTTATGATGTAATAATTTTTTTATGATTAATTTACAAATTTTTTGGTATTCAATATTATGTTCATGGGGGATGGGGTTTACTGACCCTGTGCTAGGACTGAAATACAAGTATATTAGTTTTTTTTTTATTCTTTGTTTATTTCACTCGAGTTTCTCATTCGTCTATGTTTAGCTAAAATTTTAATTTCAGTACTTCACCCTTTCCCAGGAGAAAGACTCATTGGTTTCAAAATTGTAGTCTGACGTCTAATCGTTACACAATTGTAGGGGTTAAATGTGGCATGTAAATCTCGAAAGACACCCGTTGCTCCGATTTTCCAAAATCCTAGAAAGCGGCGAAGATGAAAACTGTTATACAAATAAGGAGTTTTCAAAATAAATTTTCACAGTTGATGAAAGGAGGGGAAATATTTCTAAGGCCAATTTTAGATGCAAACCGAAATTTATCCAAAAGTTGAAAAAGAGCCCCTAGGAGGCCAAAGGAGCTAAAATCGAAATAAGAGCTTTAAGCTGTGTCAAATAATAAAATCGTTTAACGGCGTTCTTCCTGAACAAAATGATATAATACAACCTATATAAATAAAAAATAAAAAAGATGCCCTTACCGCCCTCAATAATCGAAAGTGTGTGTGCGTGTGTGTGTGGGGGGGGAGTGATTCTTGGTATCATAAAATGAAACATGCTCTTTTTTATATATTACCTGAAGCATAAAATATAATAACTTCAAAAATGCAACATACTTTTTCAGCTGAGTCGTAGTGTTTCATTTTTGAATTATTTATTTTTTAGCTGAGTTACATCTCCTTGTAACATTACACTAGATCAGTTACAGCATAACACGGTTTACACATGCAGTGCCATATTTTCTAAATTTTTTCATAAAATAATAATATTGAAATTAAACCAATTTCAAAAGCTTTTTACCCATATTTTACATAAGTATGTTCAGCTACGTTGCATCATCGAAGTGCATAAAAACAGAAATTTTATTTTTAAAATTTTAAATTTCTAGAGAAATTAAAAAAGTTTTTGTCTTCAGACTTACATAACTATATTCAAGCACTCATCTATATTGACGCACATCAAAAGTACGTAAATTAATTTAAAAAACAAAAATTAACAATTAGCAGTTACCTGGAAAAAAAAAGTCCTAGAGGGGCACCGGTATAAAATATGTACCGGCTCTGAAAATTCAGGATTTAATTCTAGATTTTTTTAAAGTTTCAATTTTGTGTTCTTAAGGTCCATAAGCTACAATTCATGCAAAAGTTTACCACAATTTAAATTATTTTATATACTGCGCCTCAAAGGGTTAAATTTTTGTTTATTACGGTAGACTAGCTACGTAATGAAACTTGCAAGTTTAAAGTTTTAGACTGGGAAGAATATTCGATATAAAAGAATAAAATAGCTCTTCATATCTCTTGATTTACAAGATATGACAATAGAATTGGATTAAAATATTCGTAATAAAAAACACAGAGCATCTCGGAGAAAAATGAGGTATCTACAATGGTTAAATATAAGCAAATAAAGACGAATATACGTGTTTTTCAAGTTGCCATTTTGACATGGTAACAATAATTATTTTCATAGAAATAGAAGCTTCAATTAATTGCTAGAACTATTTATAAAATGGCATCTAATTTAATGAAAGTTAAAGATGAAATACCAATATTCAAGTAGATATTATGATTGATATAAAAAGAAGCAGAATTCTGTGTTTAAACAAAGGAAATTTTTTTCCCCATCTAATTGCCTCAAAATTGAAGATGACAAAATCAGTGTTAACCGTATTAAGAAGGAAGATCTGGGCCTAAAATCCCACATAAAATGGCTTGTAAATTCTAAAAAACCAAGAAATTCGAGGAAAAATTTACTTTAAAATTGATAAAAATTAATTCCATTCAGAACTGGGCTGAAACTCATCATATATGCTGAATCGTATTTTGTAGGCGGTCGTAATCTCATTGGCATTAATCTCATCCTAATGTCATCAAGTATCGCCATCCAGCACTCCTTAACCCTGTCTATGTGCCCTTCAGAATAAAGCCTTAAGGAAAGTTCTCCCCCAAATTAATTTTATGGCACGTCATAGACGAACAGGGCAATGTATCTCAAACAGTCTCAAGCACCAAGAAAATTGATTTCTACTATTAAGCAACGTCAAGAAAATGGAAGTATTTTACTTTGGTCAGACTGAATTTCTAGGGACTGCAAGCAAATAAATACTATATAAACTATATTATAAACTATTTGAACAACTAAATATCTTATTTTATGTCTAAATCGAATAATGTTGTAAGTTATTTTATGCTAATTAACCTATTTTTATGATCTGAACCTTTGCAATAGCAACCTTTCCGTTAGCCCTCACCAGGACACAAATTAGATTGAACAGTATTTAAGGCAAGTGTTCTGATACAGTTTTTAGCAGCGGCGTTTGCAATTTTATTTTCCATCGCCCAGTTCTGCCTGTTAATATTCTAGCTTTAGCAATTTTGCTAGACGACATTAAAAAACGCGACATTGTGAAATTTTCCGCTAGCTTAGTTATACCAAATTTGTATAGTCTCCGGCTATAGTACTTTTCAATTGTGAATCCTATTTTCAGATAATTGCAGGTGGCGTAACTTCGTCTGTACGCATAATTGGTGCCTAATGTTTAAATTCAAGTCAAAACTAAAAACCTTTTTTAAAACCCTCATAGAACTGTTTTGTATTCATATTAGACAGAGCGATAATTCGCTTGTCAATCTAATAGGGTCTTAAGGACAGTTTAGTTAATATTGCACAATTAAGACCCTATAATACTTAGAAATTCTCAACGTTTGAGGTATCGAGAAGCTTAACAGCATTATCGAAAACAAATATTCTGCCCAAATACAGAAGTTTAAAATTTTACACTCAATATAATTCCGCTCGAGAGACATTAATTATTGAAATGTGAACGTGAAATAGGCGAGTTAATTCTTTGTAAGAAAGGACTGAAAGGAATTTGCTCAGCAATTTTAATATTCATATAGAAAAAAGAGCAATTTCAGCAATATTCTGGTGAAAATTCTAATTCTAAATGAATTACAGTGTTAAATTTAAAAAAAATCTCAAATTTCTCTAATTCTTATGCGGGACGTCGTTCTTAATATAATATTCATGAACAGAAAATATTAACTGTTAAAAAATCAAATTGCTATTGAAAGAGTAATTAAAATTGATCATAAAATTGACTCAAATGCAGAACTTAACAGCACAGTTAAATAATTTGCAAAGCTGCAGTCCAGAATTATGTCAAAAATAAATGTAAAAATTTGTAGATTCTCGCCAGAGACAGGATTATCAGGCTTTCAAGTGATACCTAATGACAATTTATATCTTTAAAACGAAAGATTTCGGCTTTCAAATTATCTCTTTACGGTCCTTTTAGTACATTACTGCACCTCAATAAAACGCAATAAAAACAAGATTTCAGTTACTCTTGTGTTAGAAAATGTTTATATAAAAGACAAAGAGTAATTTTCAACTTAAAATTAAGTTGAGATGAGTTTGCATTAATGTGGGTAAAAATAAATATTACGCAGCACTTGTAAACTCACTTTATGGATTAATTTTGATTTAATCCATACAACAAAATTATTCCACAAAGTGAATACCAATGAAAAAAATTAATTTACTTCTATAAAATAATTTTAAAATATTCTCCTTCCTTTCATATTGTACTGAAGTTCTTTTATGTGGATGCGTAGGTATGCTGTTTTAAGTGAAATCAGTTAACAGTACAGAACTTACGCAGCATTCTGATGAATAGAAAATTTAAGGAATTCATTAAGCAATAGTAATTCTGCGTATGGAAAAGAAATTTTAATAAGTCTTCTATCGCTCGTTATTGTTGACTGAGCAATCATCCAATTTTAATTTTTCGAAACATCATAAGTACTTCCTCAGGAGTTAAAGCATTTCCTATAAGTTTTACAGATGAAGGAAAATCTATAAACTCAAATTATGGATACTCATCATTCATCAGAATTTCCTTATTATGAGAACAAGACAGAAGAAAGCGGACAGAACACCAGACTCAAGTGAGTATACAGACATAATCTTGTCACACTGCTGTTTAAAATAAATTATTCGTAAGTAAGGAAACTATGCATATTATTAGCCAATGAAATTGTATGCTGAACTAAAAATATTGAATACGTTACTATTGTGGGTTGTTAATAAAGTAATTTCAGTTTTACATGTAGATGGTGTTACGTTCCTTTTTGAAAAACTTCTGCCATCATTAACACTTTGTTGCTTTGAATATGTGATATATTAAGGTAAAATAAAACGTCGAACAAATATTAATTTCGAAGTCAAACAACAAAAATTGATTTCTGTTGTTTGACTTCGAAATTAATATGTGATATATCTCACACTTAGGTAACTGTAGAAATAAATTACGCGTCATTTTATTTACAGCTGTTATTTTAGTGCCAATTGTAACATGGGGTGCAAAAATGAGCATTATCGCCATATTTTGCATTTTTATTTTCATATGGGTGAAAAAGTTGTTGAGGCTCGTAAAGAATCAAAACATTATGACTACCTACTCAATAACGTGTTGCGCGACCTTTGGCCTGTGAAACAGCCGCAACTCGCCTTGGCATGGATGCCACAAGTTCTTGGTAGATGACTGGAGGCAGGTTGTTTCAAATACTAGTGGTCACGTAAAGTCGAGATTTTCCGACATGGTGGTGTTTCAGCTCTGATCTCGCTCCATGACATTCCAAATGTCCTCTATCGAGTTAGGTGGCTAGAACATTAATTGAAATTCATCCTTATGCTCCTCGAAACACATCAACACAATTCGAGCCTTGTGACATGGGGCATTGTCCCGCTAGAAGGTACCATTTACAATTGGGAAGACAGACGCCATGTAAGGGTGCAAACGATTCGTTGTTATGTTCAGATAGTCCGTTGCTTTCACAGTCTTTCTACCACAACTAAAGGTCTCAGAGCTCCCCATCAGAACGTCCCCCAAAGCATAATACCGCCATCACCAGCCTGCGTACGACCCGCTGTACAGCGGGGGGGGGCAACTGTTCGCCTGGAAAATGGCGTGTCCTGATACGATATCGACATGTTGAATTAGGAATCGGGATTCATCCAACCAGGCAACTGTCTTCCACTTATCCATAGTCCAGTTTTGATGCTCCCGGGCCCACTGTAGGGTGACGCTTAGTCAACAGAGGCACACGAGTGGGATGTCTGCTGTGGAGTGGCAGTGCTATATACAACAGGGTTCGCTGAACCGTGTGTTCCGGCACACTTGCTCTTGGACCTGCATTGTATTGGACTGTCAGACAGAGCTACTGTCTGGCGCTGATTTTGCTGTACTGAGCGGGACAGTTTCGACATCCTTTTTTATGACGCGTGAACTTCCAAAACTGCTGGTTTCACCGTCATTTATTCACGTTGCATAAATACTAACAACCGCAGATCGTGAACAACTTACCAGTCGTGCAATTTCGGAGATACTCCTTCCGAGTATTCGTGATATTACAATCTGCCTTCTGTCACATTCGTTTAGTTCAGCAGCTTTTCTGCATCACTCGCAAAAATAAGTGCAAGAAGGATTTCCTACTTTCTCCATCAGCAGTTAAATACCATTCCCATTCAATCACGTGTTCTCCACGTCATCCAGACGAGTTCGTTGGAAATGTGGGGATAGTCATAATGTTTTGGCTCGGTATTGCATGTGGAGTATATTATGTTAATTATATAACAAAACGCACGTGTCAGAATTGATTTGCAAAATTCATTCTGGTGATTTTTCATTCAAAGATGAGCAACGGTCTAGTCGATCAACTGACGCTCATTGAAAACGACCCATTTTAGAAAGGCATTATAACTGGAGATAAAAAATGGTTTGTTTACAATAATATAATTCAAAAATTATATTAGTTGAAACGTGAATAACCTGCTCCTTTCACATCGAAAGCTGATATCTACCAAAAGAAGATTATATTGTCATTTTGATAGGATTACAAAGGGTGTAGTTTTTTACTTGACTGCTTGGAAAGAACCAAACAAGTAGCTCAGATGTCTGCTGCAAATAACTGATGAAACTGGATAAAGCAATTAAAAGAAGAACAGCCGTAATTCGCAAAACGGAAAGGAATAGTCTTCCCGGAGATAAGCTAGATTACATATTTAGTCACTCGACAAAAATTATTGAAGCTTAGTTGGCAACTGTTATACATAGTTACATCCACCGTATAGCCCCGATCGTGCACCCTCAGATTACCATTTATATTTTAATCCTTGAATGGTAAAACTTTCACCTATGATAATGCTGTCAAATCGCACGATGTTTAGTTTTTTTTGCCGATAAAAAGCAAGAGGAGGATATGACAGGGGAATATGAAATTACCAGGAAGTTGGCAAGAGGTTATTAAACAAAATGATAAAAATTATTTTAGAAAAAAGTTCACTCTTTGTATAAGAAAACCTAGTTTTATTTTACAATGAAAAGTGAAGTTACTCAGTGAATAATTTTACACAAGTACGTATACAAAAGAAAATGAAATACGAACTGTTGCTAGATGTGTACGTCGTAATAGTTTCTGGAAAAATTCTGCAAAGGATTTCTTGTCCCTGTTTTGAATGAATTATTGCGTCATAATAACGGGAAAAAATCCATAGTTCTGCAGTAAGGTGAATTATTTATTGTTTCCAGATTTCGATGAAAGTCGTAACAACTTCTGAATGAATTTTGGAAATGATTTTATGTACCTATTTTAAATGAATTATTCCGTCATAACAACTGGAAAAAAATAATTTTACAGAAAAGCGATTCATTTATTTCGGAGGAGGAAAGATCCCTGATTTTTGTTTTTCTTGAAATGCAATAGTATTTTTAAGCAACTGATTTCGAACAAATATGGAATTTTATGAGTTATTAATATTCAAATTTGTTTGTAATTCTTTCTATAGCTGTTTATTATAAAGAGCGATTCCAAATTCATGGCACAAACTTGGAGAGGAGGTACAGAACAAAGAGAGAATAACATTCACAAAACTCCGGTCGCAATTCATTTATTTAGTCACAAATACAGGATATCTGATTCCAACTGAAACAAGATGTTTACAAGAACTGTTCAGATTCGTGCACCAACAGCTATACATGCTTGACAGTGTGGGTGGAGAGTGCCTGGCCCACACATCGTTGTTGAGACGCACTTGGTCGCGTTCTGTTTGGATTCTCAGTTGCCTACACATGAGACCTCATTAAATACACGCCCGTGGTAAACGTCGCCTGATCTGTAAATAGCACATGAGCTGTGAAGTGCAGATTGTTGCAAAAGTCATTGACAGATGTTCAGGGGCTGAGGATAGTCTTGCGGATTCAAAGCTTGCAGTCGCTGAAAATGGAAAAGATGTAACCAACTTTTTGTGCAACAAATCTTGCACTTGACTCGGGTCTATCAGCGACAATGTTCAGGATGCTTTCTTCAATCTTCTGCTTACAGTCCATCGTTGACCGGTATCCTGTCTGGTGACGGGGAAGAACCTGTTTCATAGACTTCACGATGTAACTGTTGAAACATTCTGTGACTCTGTATTCGTCTCTCTGGAAATATCATAGTTTTCTTATCTTAAATGCATTTTAAGTTGCATTTTTGAGTAAATAAATGGATTGTGACCTGGGTTTCTGATGTGATTATTATTGATATTTTTGTTTTGTACCTCCCCTGTAAGTTTGTACCATCATTTTGAAATCACTCTGTATTAGATCTGAATCTTTCGGTAGAGTATTCTAAGCACACTTTTCATTCTAAGCAGTGTGAAGAAGCTTTCAAATTTGTTAAGTGTCTGGAAGCTTATCATATAAATGAATGTAAAGTGTCTGGAAGCTTATCATATAAATGAATATAGTTAGAAATGCATTAAAGACCTTACATTTTAACTAAATTAATTGTCTTCATTAAATTATCAACAAATAATCCTCAATAATATAATGAAAATAAAGCCACAAATTTCATAAAATTAAGAATAGTTAAAAAAATTAATCTTAAATCTGTATCGATGTTCATCTATTTAAGTTTAGAAGGTAATGTTGAAGATATACCTACCGCCTTATTAGCATGGCTTCGTGGTGTAGAGGTCAGCACGCTCGGCGCGTATTCGAGAGGTCCGAGGTTCGAGTCCCGGCGAGGGCATTGCCCACTTTTCACTTCTCTCAGCATCAAAAATCTTAATGTCTCTACAGTGCGCCCGAACTGAAAAAAAGGTGGTGGTTGATGATTCTCCATCACCAGGATTTGGCGACTGAGTCCCCTGTTTCACAGTCACCCTTTAAAAAGGGGAGTACATAAGGTATTTCACCCGCCTTCTTAGCATGCCTTCGTGGTGTAGTGGTCAGCACGTTCAGCGCGTATTCGAGAGGTCCGAGATTCGAGTCCCGGCGAGGGCATTGCTCATTGTTCACGTCTCTCAGCATCAAAAATCCTAATGGCTTTAAAATTTCTTTCATCAGTGTAATTCATATAGAGTTTTTGAGAACAAAGTAGATTGAAGGTATACACATAATATTAAGTAATAGTACCTACAGTTTTATTAAAAGTTTGAAAGGAATAATTTTAGCATATATGAAGGATGATCGGCATATGAATATGCAAAGTTTATGAGTTACCTTACTGGGAACAACCTCGAGTCTGAAATCTTCAAATTTCAGCTTAACGCTTGAAAAAGTTTAAAGTTTCAAAAGTTTAAAAAAAGAGTTAAAATTTTAAAAGCCATTAAGATTAAAAAACTGTTTTCTAAGCTTGGTATGCTGATTTAAGTTTAACACATGAAAACAGTTTTAAGCAAGGCAGTTGCGATTAGCCTACTAGAATTAGTCCTGAAGAAGTTTAAGATACATAATATAAAACCTTAGATTTAAAATAAGCTGTTCAAAATGACAAAGCGAAATGTACTGTTGCCAAACGACGGAATTTTAGATATTCTGAAAATCGTATAATCACTAAACCTGTTACACACTTTAAACATAAGATTTTACTAAATATTAAGTAAGTAGATTAACTTCGATTCACGTCTATATAGCAAGTATAATGTTAACGATCATAATTTTAAAATAAATAACATATCACAACAATCTCCATAGTCAGTTTTATCATATTAGAGATTATATTTTTAGAGATATTAATAATAGAATTTCAGGATTGATTCCCGTTTTAACATAATTATAGGGTAAGAAGTTATATCTATTTAAAAAATATTTTAACAGTGAGTTTCAAATTTAAACCATAAAATATTAAAAAGAAAAAAAGTTTTTGATCATGAAAAAAAAAACGAATAAAAATCTGCGAAAACTAAGAAGTAGCTTTTGTCATATAAAAGAAAATGAATAAAAATCTGTGAAAAATAAATTTTTACCATTCATGATGTTGTAAATAATTGGATTGACAGCGCTGTTGGCATAGCAGAGCCAGTGCGAGATGAGGGATGCGACAGTCGTGGCTGGAGTTTGAGGGAGACCCACAGTATATCTGCAAGAAGAGAGGAAAGCTACGTATAAAATTCATTAAATTCATCGCAACAGAATGCCTGCGATATCCTATGTCTATAACATCCCAGTCATTCATCCTATTTATATGGAAGTCTATATAGTAAAGTTCATCTTCCGTTGTTATGAAATGAATGCATAATGGGTAGCTCACATTTTCGTAATATTTCAAACGCATATTAAATCATAAAAGCCTCCCATTCAAAGTTAGAACCAAAGATTTGAGCTACTGGCATTTTACCATAGAGATTACTGTTAGAACAGAAATACTTTTTTTTTAAATGAGCTCATCTCTCTATTTAATTTCAAAATTTTGGAATCATTTAAAAAAAGAAACTACATAAAGTTTTTTTAAAAGAGAGATATGCATTGCTTAAAGATGATAATTAAGAAGCTATTTCCATGATAAATTGTATTAAAAAGAAATTTAAGAACAAATTTTGGAGGTTTTTTTTTGCAGCGATATAATTCGGAGAACTAGTTATTACAAAACAGAAATCAATCAAACTGAAATATTGCGTTTAACAACTTTTTACATTTAATTCTTAGTTTCATCATATTTTTAACAGCTTACCGCAGAACGCCGATCATCCGAAGTTTGAGATCCTAATTCGTGTAAGCGTCAAATGAAGGCATTCAGAGATACCTGGAATTTACCAGTGGTCAAAGTGTATAATTCCAAGTCCACCATTGTTTGAAACAAAACCACCATTGTTTTAACAAAACTTTCTTCAGTTGCAGCGCTGGTACCTGAATTTGATTTTAATTGCTAAGCTTGCATGTTACATACATACACTATCATGTTAGATGTACATGTTAATATATTAAAATAAGAAATATATATCGCATAATAGTAAGTATACGCATAATAAGTTGTTTAATAAGTATTTGGTGAAACAGTAAACATCAATACATATTTTTTTCGTACATGGCTGTAAAGAAATTACAAATATACTAGCATTTTTATAATTAATCAACTAAAACTAAACTAAACTCAACTAAAATTTTTATAATTAATCAGTGCAAATTTAATAATTAACTAAGCATCCATTTCTCTAAATTCATGAACAGATTTTGTTTCGCTTTAACATCAACTAAATGATGCAGTTCAGAATGTGATCCGGTGAAGCTGGATGGTCACAACATTTTTTACAAGTGGAGCGGATTTTTCTGCCACTATCAAAGGAAAGACATTTAAGGTGGCCACTTGGCCAGAGCAGTTTGGCAGCCATGGTCACATCTGATTTCCAGCAGAGAGCCAAGGGATGTTTTTGTGTACCATTGGTGCGTAGGTGGAATATGCTATGCATTTAGATCATTCATTTGAGTATAGTTCTTGATAAGTAAGCGAAAAGCCAGTGGCTGTTTCATTCTCACTACCCTCTTTGGTCAGTCTATCAGCGACCTCATTACCGCCAATGTTAACATCTGATGGAATCCACCAGAGGTGGACGTCGTGGGTCTGAGATATCTTCTTCAGTTTGAGCAGAATTGAAACGCTGGTTTCATCGTTTGCGGAGCCACTAAGATGTCGTAGTGCACTGCGGCTATCTGATAAAATCCATAGTTCCCTCAAAACACAATCATTAGACATGATAGCATCAAGCCCTACATTAATCTCAATTAACTCGCTCCTGAAGACATAGAAAGTGTCAGGGTTGCGTAAAGATGTATGATGTCAAATATGCATTTTTTGTTCGAATACACAGTAATGCTGCAGTCTTTCATTATGCCACTTTAGATACTATGGCTATGATTTGAAAGTGAGTGACAACACGTGAGATCATCCTTGAAAATGTTTTATCTCAACTCAAACAATCAACAACAACAGCTCACTAAAACAGCAACTGAGCTGAGATGTTTCTGTTCAGCTTTTATAGCTTTTTAAATCAGCCGCGCGAGAGAGTTCTAGCAATTTCTGGAAAGCAAAAAGAGTGGCATTACGGTTACAGCTAACAAGTAATCAATTACATTTATTCAAATAAAATATCAATTACCGAGATTAACTTTTATTCAAAATTAAATGTACGTGCTCTTTTTATTTTTATTTTTCCGGCGTAGCTTTCTCTTAAAATATGTCTCGTGCTGCATTGCACAGGGAAATAAAACAATTTTAAGTATAATTTTATTAAAAATATCTAACTAAATGCAAAATTCGTAACACTATGAAATGGACAGCTTTGTATCTAGCTAAGCGAATAATGATTGACTGAAAGAAAATGTATATCAGAATGCCAACTCAATAGAAAATCCGGAAACACCAGAATATTAAAGTACCAAGAACTGTTGGCTGGTGAACTAAATTTACTGATTGCGTCGACGTAGAATATTCTCAAATAAAAAATATAAATATATTTATATTGTGTCATGATTTCCTTACGCACAGATGTCACTCAAAAACACCGTTAAGTTACATTCGATAGCGGTCAAAATAGATATTTTCGTTGAAATATGGAACGCGAAATTTTTCGCGATTACAATACTTCCTTTTTACTTCGTTAAAGGTTACCCTAAAAAAATGTAAACTTATCAAATTCTACTCATGTGTATGTGACATAGGTAATAGATGATACAAGAATAATTTAAAATTAGGATGACAAGAAGTTTGAGGATTAATTATAGAAATTCTACTGAATGCAAAATAAGGAATTTATGATCACAAGATATTTTGCTTATTATATATTAGGACATGTTACTTTAAATGGCATTGAATTACACCTTATTCTTATGAGTAATTCAATAATAAACTTATCTATATAAAATATTAAGATATATAAGATGACCGTCTAAAATATATAAGGTGACCGAATATTTTTTTCAACTCTTGATTGAAGTATTCTTGATTTCATAATCAACGACAATCGCAATTCTTAAAATGCTTTCTTAAAATTCTTAAAATTAAATGTCAGCTTTATTAGCCCAAAGGAGCGTTAGCTCAAAAAGGCTATTAGTCTCGAAACGACATTTTGCTTCGGTTCATTATAAATGATGTATCACTTTTTAAATTGTTGCCGCCAAGTATTATCTCCCTATAATATATTCAAAGAAATCAAATAACGAAGAATCTGCATGAAAGTCTGTATGTTTCTCGCATTGAGAAAAAACAATGGTATCTAGAGCCATCAAATTTTGAATAAAGTAATCCTCCACTCGAACATGGGCACCTGAAAGCCCAAATTTGTTTTATTATCTATTTCATATTTTGTAAAACTTTAATGAATTTTTGATTAACAAACTCAACGATTTCAAAGCCAGCAATGGCAACACTATACGGAAAAAACTTATCTCCAGCGCACGAGACTGTCTATCAGAAATTTTAAAGGTATGCTGGGTTTAAATATTTTATGATATTAAATTGTTGAATTGAATTTTATGTGGTTTAATGCGAAGAACATGGTATTTAAAAAATAAAGGTAGCATACGAAACATTAAATAAACGCCCTTTGGGCGTAATATAAAGTCTTAAAGGTTTCAGATTTTTTTAAAAAACATTTTTATCTAAACATACACCTTCTTTTAAACAATTTCCCAAGAACTTCTCTGCTGCTTCATATCTTTAACACTCCAGCCATGTAATACATGAATAACGCTTTCATCTTTAATCCTGAATATATGCAAGGAACGCTCTTATCATGCCGGTAGAAACTGAGGTTTTCACTGCGATCAATTTCGCAGAAGAAAAGGTATAGACTTTCCTTTTACCTGAAACAAATTTGGAATGTGAAGTAACACTTCGGATCCTGCAGTAGTAATAACAACTGCTGCTTTAAAAGAGACGGATTGTAACGTCGTGACAAAGATAATGAAGAATTCCCTTTAATTAGCTTTCTCGTTCATTTCCTCCTAACGTTTTAGCAAAATTTTACTATAAAGAGTGCATTATACTTATCTATGTTTGTCCTTTTCTCTTTGAAGGTAATTAATCATCAATAATCCATTGGCATTCTAGATGAAACGCTAGCCATTACGCTTCGGCTCATAATGCTGACACACAACTATTCTTGGTTACAGGAGAAGGAGCATATTTCTAGATTGCTTACGGTCAGGATCAAAGTGTAGTACCCATCATTCATCCATTCTCACATATCTCTTTTAAAATTCTTCTGAATGCTGGTGAAGCATTGTCAGAAGTGAATCCGAAGTTCTCATACGAATTGTTTTCTCTGCTCTATTAATATTTTGGGTGCTTATTAAGTTACGATTCTCCTTATCATGAGAAATATTTTTAAAATTGACTTTTTCAGACGAAATACCCAATGTCCTATAATCACAACCATCTATTTGACATTAATTTTTTTTCCACTTTGGCAATTATTGCCTCTGATGACATCATCATGGATCATCTTCACGAGACACATTCGTGACCGAATTTTTCTGTATATTTAGATGCAATGGAATAAATTGTAGGGGCGGCGATCTTGTAGCATTTGACGTAAATACTTATGAATTTCTCGGGCGGACATACGTTTCAAACGTAAACTGTTTATCACACCTTTAATTCACTTTCGTTCATCTTTGGAATCTAAGCTAACATGATGTAGCCTTTGGCTATTTAAAAAAAATGAAACATTAATCTACATTTATCAAATTTATCAATAAAAATTACTGATAATGTGTACAATTCTTCAACATTGCTCAAAGGTTCCACATAAATCTGCCATGTTCACTCAGCTTTCTACGAGCATTTTAATCATCCCTCTTAATTTATTGGTGAAGTTTCAACTGCTTATATATATTTAGATTATTTTAACATCATAACTGGATAACTGAAATCTTTTTGCAACATAAAATCTCGCTGATTTTCGAAATGCAAAGTATTTCATATATAAAATGTGTGAACTTACCTTAAAACATTTATTAGATGAACAGGGAGATAACAGAGGCTGAACATGACTACAACTGCCATCAGCATTTTAGAAGCCTTGCGCCTTGACCTGATTTGACCCTCACAGCTAGAACTTAATCTCATTGCACCACTTCTACCACCTATCTTGTTAGCACCTAAAGAAAGAATCCACATAGTTTAATGAATAATAAGTATCCATTTAATAGTATCCATCTTTTGAGATTTATATTAATACTCCCATTCTTGCATTTGAATGATTCATTTAATGAGTTTTCTTAAAATTAGTTAAGCTGATAATCCAGCTTTAACGCGGTTTTTGTACTGAAGAGATCGGGAGAAAAGGCAGGAAAATAATAAAGATCTGAAGAAACAAACTGTCTACTCTGTAATTAAATTTCTGACATGGAACTTTGAAAAATAAATTACATTTTTAAAGAATTTTACGAAATAATTGGTTAAAAAAGGATTGAAAAAAATTTGCATCTGAAGTTTTAAAACTGCTTATTACTATATGAATATTTCAAATGAAAAGAATGAAAAGATCATATCTGAATAGAAGAATTGATTGCAAATTTTAGAATACCACATACGAATTAATTAAATAGCTTTCTAGCGTAATCAAAGTAATGTTTTGCACATTTAATCCTCTATCCATAAATGAAGTTACATGGCCAAAGCATTAATCTCCCTAATAATTTGTTGATGTAGGCACTTTTTTAAGAGTAATCTGCAAATGCTTGACGTTAGTTCTTAATATGCAAATGCGAAACCATTAAATTCATTAATATGTTTGACGGCTGGTGAATGAATTGCAAGCCATGTATTTCTTGAAACTATCAGGAATTCCATCTTACAGGTCTGTTTCGTACATTGTACATATTTATAGTATATATTTTTAATATTTGATATAAACCATCAGCTCCAGTTTGCATAAAATCCACGACAAGTGCCTCTTCAGGGGCATAAAAGAAGAATCCTCACTCTCTGTTCGGACTACTACGTCTTCGAACGGAGTCAACTTGACAGGGGGGCTTTATAGAGTAACGATTTCTTAGGAACATAAAGCATTCTCACATTAGAGCTGCGTAACAAGAAATGGGCTTGGTTTAAAAATTGCCAAAAAAGTAGTCTTAGTTTTGTGTAGATTTTGAATAAGAACTCTATCGATTTACTTGCTCTTTTACTTGCCTCTTCGCCAAACATAGGTCTGGGAAGACCACAATCTTGGAACTTTTGTAACAAATTCCGTCAGCTAGGCCACCGGGCCGATATGCTAACAGCTTCAGTGGATGAGCTACTCCACCGTACATAACATCTCATGCACCGTACATACATCCTACATAGCACCGTACAAACATTTTGCTTATAGCCTATGAATGTAATGATACACTAGCAAACTAAAAGTAAAGAGAAATGATTTAACTTTAAAAATATAGGTAGATGATCGAAATAACAGCAAAAAATGTCTTACAAGGGCGCCCCGCTTGATTACTAGTCTCTGTTGATCCAGGAATGTTTTTATTCCAAAGAACTCTTGTTATCTGATAGTAGGTGAAAGCCATCAACGTAAATGGTGCCACGTATAGTACCAGGATAAGGAACAGCTGGTATATGCGGGTGCTGCTTTCACTCCAGGTATGAGTACAGTCCGTTAAGTACAGTGTGTCCACTGGTAGAGGGTGTTTCTTTGTGTCCAGGACTATAGCTTCAGGAACAGCAATGAAGATGGAGATAAACCAGATAATGAAGATTGAAGTTTTGGCTCTGGCCGCAGTACTTTTGAAACTGAGAGGATGACAGATGGCGTACCACCGATCGACAGATATAAACGTCAGAGTGAGAACTGATACACTGACAGAGATATTCTGCAAAAGCAAAGTACTTTAGTGTAATTTATAATTTCGCTTACATTTCTCCCCTTTTTTTAAGATCTTATTTATCTTTTAAACTCTGATACTATTCTGTTATTCTGTAAAATATGTTGCAAAAACTTACTGCATGTTAAAAAAGCATGCAAAACTTGTAACAGTAAAAATTAAATTTAATAGAGCATCGCAATTATATGAATTCGCTTCTGTGCGTTTTAAGGCATATGGTAAGTTATATCAAAACATATTTTGTTCTTTGTGGTCAGTGTGCTAAAATGATTTATCGTTTTTTAAACAGGAATGAAAATGCATTCCTAGAACGGAGTTCAATATCTACAATTACTGAGAAACTGAAACAAAATTAAGAATCGATTTTTAAAATCTACTGTTGTGGTTTCCCTTTTACAATATAAAATTTTAAATTATGAAAATACCTTAAAAATTGCCCAAATTCACTATCAAGGAAATAATAGATACTTTAAACGCTCTGGGAAAGAGAAACTTCGTAAAAACTTCTGCTAAAAATAAATGTCCCAAATGTCTATATTGCGTACTGAATTTCTGCTGCGCTTCCTATAAATCGTAAAGTCCCAGCCGGTGCAATGATAAATGCTCATCTTTAGCCGCAAGGGATCGTTTTACTCTTACTTCACGTTTTGTTTATCAAATTATTGCTTTTTTCCTTATTACTTTTTTGTATTATTTCCCCCGTTTCTCTTTGCTGTGGTAGAACATCATGTCCTAGATGTTAATGGCACGTATATCGACAATCTAAGGAATCCTCAAAAGTGGAAACAACAACTTCGATAGAAAAACGCCTGAAGAATTCGCAGTATGTAATGCAGACTTTCATATTATCGGTAGAACAAAATTTTTAAGATGTATCATTTCTGTTGCTTAAGAATAAACTTAGGTAACTATCACGAAACCATATGATAGAAAAGGATAGTTGAACTCCCATAAGCATTTAGGAATTCTTTCAGCAGTGGTAGTTTTAATTTAGAACATTGATTATACTGTTTTTCGTAAATATTTTGAGATATGATTATTGAGAAATTGGGAAACAATGAATAAAGCATCTTGAGGATGATAGATAGATTTTTGGTTTTTATAATGAGCTTCCTATTTTGCTGCTTACTTAACACAGTTTCACGCGGCTGGTACACAAAATTAAACACAAGAACAATTGGACTGTATATTTTTCACTTTTATTTAATTACACTTATTCTAATAATGCGAAACTTACTACAACACAGCGAGCCATTCCACACGGCTGTCACAAGAACGAAGTTCTATACAACACAAGTTTAGTTGCCACACGCAACAAGTATAAAGAGAAACATTTCAAAACGATAAATTACAGATTAATTACCTTACACTTCCGGTTGGAGCGGAGTGATGAGCCATCAAATAAAAACCAAACGATCTTATTTTATAAGCTTGCAATACTCACATGAACATATTTCATACAAGTAATTTTGCCTAAATTTATAAAAATAATTGTAAAACGTCCAATATTGATATACTACAATGATAAATATGACTCATGTAGACTATGCAGTATCTGAAAATAATTTGCAGTATTTAAATCTTGCATTTTAATAATAAAAAGAAAGTCTAATTTGAAAACCTATAAATGCCGATAAAGAAAACGAGAAAAATGAGAAACCATTTTTTCGCCACTTGAAATGAATTGATACTTTTCTTAAAAATTCAGTATTAAGCAGATTTCGAATTTTAATCTAATATTCAACTAGATCAAAATTAGGTGTTAATACTATGAATCTAATATTTAGCGTATCCGCAAAACTTCTTTCTTAACACGCAAAGACTTAATGGATTAAGTTTCTATCTGACTAAGTGGGATTCTCTTTTGATTTAGATTCATATGGATAGTGGCCTCTCAATGTTTATCATTCGAGTGTATTTCTAGCTTTAGTCACTACTTCTGAGAAGAAGCCATAGCCATAACCTGCAATTTTTATTGATCTTTTCTTTTTGATAAGTTTTCGAATTGATAACCTATTCATTCCTTTTCCACAGCTACACCGGTGTGCAAAACGTAAGCAACAGCAGGATCTTTTGCCATAACTCCACGAGAAATCAACTGAGAGACATAAAATGCAAAAATGAAGGAGAGTATTATGTACGTAAAGGATGACGAAAGCATCGGAGCTGAAAAAGGAATATAATGCTTGCGGTATGGAATCAAACAAAAACAAGCTTTATTGAACGCATAGTATCGTGACTCATGATTGTCTATCGAAGAGGAAGAACAACAAGCAGATGTTCCTTAATATGGGGTATGCCCTCCCCTCACTGCAATGGTTGCTTCGCACCGTCTCCGCATACTCAGAAACAGCTAGTGCAACATTTCTTGCGGTAGGAGTGCCCATTCCTCAATCAGCATCTGTTTGAGTTGTTGGGTGTTCTCCGGAGGATGTGTGTGCTGCAGTGTGTCTCCTAAAAGCATCCCACACATGTTCGATGGGATTTAAATCTGGGGAGTACGCTGGCCAATCCATTCGAGTGATATCTTCACTTTCCAGTAGCTCCTCAAGAGCAAGAGTCCGATGTGGCCGTGCATTGTCATCCATAAAAATTAAGTCTGGTCCAATGGCACCTCGGAACAGACGCACATGGGGAAGGAGTACCTCTTCACAATAACGATCTCCGGTTACAGACCCTCTGTCGAAAACGTGGAGCTCAGTTCGCCCGTTCAGCATAATGCCTCCCCAGACAAGAACTCCAGTACCACCGTTACGGTGTCTTTCCTTGATGTTACTGGAATAAAACCGGGTCCCGATCTCTCTCCAAATCAAAACGCGTTGAGAATCGCTCCTGGTACTGAACCGACTCTCATCCGTAAAGAGGACACGGCGCCATTGATCAGTTGTCCAGTTTTTGTGCTCTCTGCACCACTGTAAACGGTGGCGTCGGTGGCCAACTTTCAACGAGAGGCAGCGTTCAGGACGGCGGGCGAATAGGCCCCCTTTGTGAAGGCGTCTGGCCACAGTAAACCGCGACACTTGCCGCCCCTTTGCTGTACAGAGTTGCTGAGCAATGGCGCTTGCTGACTGCTGTCGGCCTCTTTTCGCCTGCAGGACGATATATCGGTCATCTCCTGCAGATGTTGTCCTCACCACCAACCTTTCTAACAGCTGTACCTGTGGTTTGGAACGCTTTCCAAACGCGCGAAACGACACTTTTGTTGATTCCGAACTCTGCAGCTACACTGGTGACAGTACGCCCCTCCTCCAGCTTTCCGATCATTCTTCCACGTGTGAAGTCGTCCAGGTGATTTCTTCTAGCCATATTTCACGAACTGACTGACTGGTAGTTGCAGCGAATATGTTGAATTGCGTCTCCGTCCTTCCTTTTATTCTACTGTTGAGCTGCGCGCGGCGACATCACGAGTTTTGTGTACGCTCACGTCGCCTCTGACGTTTCGTTCCTGATATTTGCATACGCATGACGTTTCTGCTGACTTGCATGTTCATTGTACTGATCTCCAGACCTCCTTTTCGGCAATTTCATGGCTATTTGTTAAATTTTTACATTGTTGCTTAAGTTTTGCACACCTGTGTATTTTTCCAAATGATGCAACTTCTTCATGAGGTTTCTATTACGCTGAGGTTTTGCTCTTAAGTTAGTCATTTGTAATTTTTGATGACAGGATAACTTTGACATTTTTTTCCTTTTTTCATACTATTATGTCTTTTAATGAGTCCTATAATTTAAATTATCATAAATAGATTTTAGTGTGGATCTGCTTATTGAAAATTGAAAGACAGAAGTTAATTCAATGTTCATGCTATGAGCTTTCCCCATTAAGGGCAGCAGCTGTGATCTGAGCTGTAATTAGGGTGGGATCTTTCGCACGCTTCACGCTTAAAATCCCGAGTTCTGCCAGCTGTTGAAAAATTGAAATAAAATTCAGTGTGGACCATGCCTCATCAGTGCCTTGCTTAACATTTCCCAACGATAGCTGTCAGAGTTCAAGAACGAACAGTCCGACAATATTCATATACGAGTACAGCGGCGAACCCCAACTAATTGAAGTATGAACCTTACTGCTTAACTCTAAAGCTGCATAAAAATAACTGCACAAAAATGGACTTGAATTTCTGAAGGAAAAAGAAACATTTCATTATTAAAAGTAATTTGTGTGCTAATGTTTTAGAATTTATTTTCAGTCTGTTCAATGAAAATTTAGTTTCTTTCGTAATTTTCAAATCGGAACATAGTGAATTCGACCTATTGAAGCCGGATTATGCAAAAGATTGCTATACATAATTATTATCATTATTATTGAAACTAATACACTTTTATAAAAAATGTGTTAGGAAGAAAGAATTCAGCAATCTATGTGCTGCATGTATGCATATCATGTATCCATGATATGAATACACTCACGAGACCAGCTTGTGAAATTCAGCACGCAATTACAAGAATAAATGAGAAATCTTTTTCTGTGAAAGAAGTTTGGAGAGACTCTTAAATTTTTAGACTCGCGGAGCATGAGAAATCAACTGCATTCTTACTGGAATTCAAACGACAGATCTTTCATTTGTTAGTTCGATGTGTTAAGCACTTGCACCGCAAGAACAAGCACGATGAATGCGACAATTCCTTACTTTTCCTCTATTTAATATGTCACTGAAGAGATGTACTACAATAAGTCATACGAACCCAGGTTGTAACGAGTTATTGTCCATTACATCTATTAGTTCGGTGCTACTTTAGAGGCCATTAGATTTTTTGGAGCTGGGAAATCAACTGTCATCAGGATTTGAACCACAGATCTTCTACTTACTAGCTGTATGTACTAACCTCTTGACACTACAAGAGGAAGCCCAGGAAAATGGGATAAATTCTCGCAAGTTAGTTAGTACTACATTGAGGAAGAAGTTATCGTCTGTCTTCGACAGTTAAAATTATGTGAAATATCAAGAGGCCAAATTAATTTCGCATGACTTTTACACAATCCTTTATGTCCAATTACCTTACTTCCAATTACCTTACACAATGACTTTTACACAATCTGTTAATAAAAAATGAACAGATCGTCTATAGCTAGTTAATATACGTTAATCTACTATGGAATTACTTATAGTATGATTTTAATTGACCAGTTATTATGATTTATACATTTACTATAACTTCTCTTTTTCCGTTTCCTTACCAGAAATCAGGTTCAGAATATTTCAGTCGAGGGTTTTGGATCTCGAGAGCTTGTTGCTGCCTCTGGAGGTTACATTACTAGGTTCTCCAACTCTAATAAAACTGTAATTCTTCGGCTTTGTGTTATTACTGCTGGCATGTAATTGTTACGCCGGTGAGTCAATTCAGTTTAAATTAAATTTTATAGTTTTTGACTACCAGGCTTCGTTTAACTTTTGAATTTGACTGTTAAGTTACAGAGCCACAAGTAGTGGCTGCTGATGTAAACACGAGACATGCATTTATTCCTCAAGTTCTGATTTGATAAAAAGGTTGCAACCTGCTTAAGTCTTCTTAAACCAATCTTCTTAAGTTTCTGCAGTTAACTTTCAGACCAAGCAATAATTCGATCTAAGTCTGTTAGGAGTTTGGAAAATAGTTGATTCTACCTACTTATTATTCATACTGAAACTAAAAATGAAATAGAGAAAAATGGCAAAGAAACAGTCTTTTTACATTTACGAAGTTCTTCAAAGCAGTTTCTGTATTATTGTCTAAGACATTTATGCGATGAGAGAAGTGTCGAGAATAAAACGAAAGTTTCTTTCTTGCTCCATGTAAAAAAGAGAGAGTGAAGCCTTAAAACATAGTAAATTAAACTAAAATTAAAAAGTGATAGAAAGTTTAGAGAAGAGAGATTTTGAGATTTTGCACCATATCTTAAAATCTATCGTCTCGGTTTTACATGCGATATTATGAAAACTAAATAAGTAATTATTTAACTTGAATTCAGTCAAAAATTTCCATTATTAACTCTTGCTTTTGTGTAACACTGATAATGATCCATTTTTGGCTTAACTAAAACGTCTCACTGAGAAACAGTAAATCATTTCAACCCAAATTATCGACTATCCTGTAATGCTTCATATACAAAACAAGTCATTATTCATTACAAACGATTTTGCTTTGTATCTGATGACATATAACTTTCATCTAAATCGTAGAAATTGTGCATATGTTTAAAAGAGATATTTTCATGGCATAAAATCAACGAAAGCTCGCTATTTCAGAAATATTTTGCAGAGATTATTAAAGAAATTGTCCTTTTTTGACGTTAAAGGATTTACGTAGCGAAGAATAATTCGAAAGAAGGATACTGTTCAACTTTACTATAAATAAGTCTTCGATATTTGGTTATTACCTTGTAAATTTGCACGAGGAAACAAACGCGGCTTTTTAAACAAAGGGGAAACATTCTTTTTGCTCAGAAAAAAAGGGAGCGAAGTCAAAATAAATAAAATAAACTAAAAGCTGCTAGATTTAACATTACGCCCAAAGGGGCTTTTTTTAACGTTTTGTGTGTTATCTTTATTTATCAAATATAACGTTCTTCGCACTTAAACCACAAAATTCAGTTCAACAGCAATCTCGCAAAATAATTTTAAAGTGAGCATATCTTAAAATTTCCGATACACAGTCTCGCGTGCTGGAGATAAAAATGTTTTTTTCTTCCCGTACAGTATTGCCATTTCTGGCTTTGAAATCGTTGAGTTTGTTAATCAAAAATTCGTTAAAGTTTTAGAAGTTATGAAATAGATAATAAACAAGTTCCAAATTTGGGCTTTCAGATGCCCATATTCGGGTGGAAACGTACGTTATTCAAAATTTGACGGCTCTAGGTACCGTTGCTTCATTACAATGCGAGAAACATGTATACATTTACGCAGATTCTTCATTATTTAATTTCTTTAAATATAATACAGGGCGATAATATTTGGTGGCAGCAACTTGAAAAGTGAATCGACATTTATAGTGAATAAATGCAAAATGCCAAAACGAAACTAATAGTCATTCTGGGCAAATTGCCCCTTTGGAATAATAAAAAAAGACACCATATCCAGGTGACTGGGACTTTTGTGTTGTACAATTCTAATTTAACTCTCATAAGTGATGAGAAAGAATAAATTTAAATTTGACTTATATTTGTACCTGTTTGGCTGAAAAGTTTAGCTATTCTATTAGTGAGAGAGCTCACTTACGGAATCAATATAATACTTAAAATTGGAATAATACAAAACAAAACCTAATTATTGGAAGGTAACTAGTTAAGATGAGTTGAACCCCAGGTAGGTATAAGAACATTAGCCGCCCTTAACGCTTTTTAATTTGATTATTTCCTCTTTCCAACACCAAATAATAATTGCTAATGGAAAAGTTCTCTAAATTACATTATTTAAAAACAAATCCATCTCACAAAATTCTTTACGTAATACTAATGATACAGGTTCACAAGTCCATAATGCTTCATCCAATTGTAACCGTCGAATTTGTAGCTGAAACGCAAACGACCACTGAAAATAAAAATGAATCAGAACTAAATCAGGCCATATCAAAATTTTATTTGAAAAGCACACGTTCGTTCTCTAATGTTGTCTCTTGTTAAACTGCTGTCATAAAAATGTAATATTTTGTTAATTCACATCTAGCGCCAGCTTAGCCATGTGTGTTGAGAAATATAATGTGTTTGTTTATCAAGAAATAAAATGTGTGTGTCACTAGTGCATCTAGTTTTTCATGCATGTCTGTTCACATCTACAATGTCATCAACATCTAAATCACCACTTCAACTTACAACCTATTTTCTTCTTAATTCTTAGATAATGTATGACAATTATAAGAAAACATATCTGCGAAATGAGTTAAATGCATCATACCGGTAAGGGGAGCTCTGTATATGATATTTATACAGAGAAAGGTCCTAGGACAAAGTAAACACTACGAAAACAAAATGTTAAACATAATAAGAAAATTTAGCACTGAAAATACTGATACGAAAAAACTTCAGTATTTGCTTCATAATATTAACATTTTATTCATACCCAAGAAACTTATGAAATGTCTGATTCTAAGTTCTCCGTGAAGATCATTCTTAAAACTAAGAAAGTTCTTCATGACAAGGTACGGCAAGAGCGAAATTTTAGTCCTCACATATAGGCACATATGAATTTTCGAATGCCATCAGCCTCTCCATTCGCAGCTGAACAACATGTCTATTCAATCATACAACCTTTGTATATGCTGTGCTCATTGTAATTTTGTGTCCTGTATCAAATTTATTCCCTCTGAATTTTGCTAAAAATTGGAAACACGCATTTAGAAATTATTAGAAGATACTGAAGCTTCTGATAACAAAACTTACGGACTGAGAATGGCTCAATCCCTTGAAAATGAAAAATATCAAAGCAGAGCATCCAGCCCTCAGGCTTCAAAAGTGACCGAAAGAACACTTCCTCTATGGACACCTAGACATGATAAGAAAACTCAAATTATCTTTCTCTTTATTATGCTTCAGTCTATTAGTTTATCAATTCATCAGTCTATTAGTTTATCAATTCATCAGTCTATTAGTTTATCAGTTTATCAGTTCATGAATCTATCAGTTTAGCAATTTATCAGTTCAGTCATCTTTGATCTAAGGATCGGACATCTCCCCAGCTTTAGAAAATCTGACAGTGCTGTTGACATACAAGAGTGTTATATTCTAAATTTGACACGCACCAGTTGTTAAGGTGCTAAAATCGCGGCACCAGATGTT
>KK122203.1:3886-51564 GCA_000611955.2 Stegodyphus mimosarum
GACAATGACCCTAAGAATACTGCGTACGTTGTTGAGAACTGGCTGCTGTACCGAGCACCAAAGCAGCTGCAAACACCACTCCAGTCCACAGACCTTAACAGAACTATTGGATTTGCTGGAAAGAAGAATCAAGGAACATGATATACTATCACAAAAAAAAAAAAAAAATGCTCAAAGAGATCATAGTGCAGGAATGAAACATAATAACCGCTGATGAAACAACTAAGCTAGTTGAATCTATGCCAAAAATGGTTAAGAGAAATAATAAAAAAAGAGGATATTCTACACGAAACAATTTTGAAAGCATTTTTGATCGTGTACGCAGACTTTTGACTAACAGGATTGGACTCATTGTAAAGTTATTATTATTTTAAAGATTTTCAGTTGCATTTTAGTGATTTTTTTCAACCTCTCAAATCTAACCGGTTTGAAAATTCATAAGTGTTCTTTTGTTTCTCGTCGATAATGCTTTCTTTGCGGTCGTTACATAAAGATTTTATCTAAATCTGAATGCCTCTAAGCAGACTTTTGGGGGTAACCTCTATTAGCTCTACCTACGAGGATCGCGTCTTCGAGGAGCAACGCAAAGGAATGAGTTAGCCCTTCTGTCCACTTTTTTAGTAGGTCCATTTTTTCTTCAACGGGCTTTGTAAAAAATAATATTTTATTTTGGTTTTCTACTTTCACACCAGCTTAATTTCCCCCTCCCTGCGGGTAGAAAGACTTTGCGGCTGTAAAACATCAGTTTAGTGCATGGAGGCTATTCTAACCTCCATGGTTTAGTGTGTCTGTTTATAATGACATTTTGAGAATAATAAATAGGTTTTCCGAAGTACTTAAAAAATTTGGTAATGATGTACACAAAACTGTAACATATTAAAGAATAGTACTACCTATAATTGTTTTTACTTCGTATGAGATCAGGCTTTCCTTTGCTGATTGATTTGTAAGTAGATTCTCAGTTACAATCAAAGTAATAGTATGTTTTCCATGATTTCATATATATTCGATCTCTCATACAGAGCTTTTATTGTCCTTAACGGAAATCATTTTAAGTAAAATGAAATTTTTTCTAAGCCTTCTCGAATGCTTAGCGTATAATATAAACATCAGTATAATTTTTTTTTAAAACTAATATTCTAGCATACGCTATTTTTTCTGTA
The DNA here is from genome assembly GCA_000611955.2 of Stegodyphus mimosarum. Classification (NCBI taxonomy): domain Eukaryota; kingdom Metazoa; phylum Arthropoda; class Arachnida; order Araneae; family Eresidae; genus Stegodyphus; species Stegodyphus mimosarum. Next base: position 5,050 of record KK122203.1, read on the forward strand.
ATTCCGAAATTGTCTTTCAGTATATGCTGTGCGTTTATATGTTCCTATATTCTATGTGAATAGCTTTTTTTCTGATAGTGCACTTTGAAGTTGCTAAACAGAAATGTAAAAATAGCTATAAAAAAAGTACAATACAAGATGGCGATTTTCTACATAAATATATGTATATATATTTTAATGTGAATAATTAAATATCAATAAAGAATTTTCAAGAACCAAAAATTTTATTAGCTTACTGTAAGAGAAACTCAATTTTAAAATTAGACAAAATTAACATTTTAAAAGGATATTGACTTTGAAACAAACTTTACACTTTTAAGAGATGATTTGAAACAGGTCCCTTAAAAGACAAGGAAGTCCAAAAGCCAATTAAAAATATATATATATTGTTGCAAATTTACAATGTGTGGAATGTAATTAATAAATAAAATAATAGGTTTTTCTTAAGACATTCTATGATGTAAATTATTTTTAATTGTAGGTATATCCACTTTGAAATTCTGAATATATTCCCTTTATATATAAACTACTTCTGTCAAAATTCAGCCTCAGGCTGACCTGCTATCAATATTATTCCTATCCTGTGATCGTCCACCAGCGGCCGAACGGTAAAGACGCTGAACACTTGTAGTTCGGTCCGAGGTTCGAATCCCGCGAACGGGCTGGCTGCATGGGCGTTTTCGTGGTTTTCCCCATGTGTAACGTGTATATGAGCCAGTTTCCGTTAGAAAGCCCTCCACGAAGGCATCCCTCCCTTTAGGCAGATAGCCCTCGTGTGCTTTGCCATAATTGAATAACCTAACCTAACCTATCCTATGATCTTTTTATCAAGGTCTGTCAAAAGTCAAGGGTATAAATAGATTATGGAACTTGTTGGTCAGGGCATCTTTGAGTTATGTATTACCAAAATGTCAAATGTGGCTGGTTTTTATTTATGTCACATCATTATGGCTGATTGTATCATTATGGTTCAGTTCTTGTATCTTCATGCTTGTAAAGCAAGTGTGCATTCTTGAGAGTTAAAATCATCTGTTTCTTCTGCTATTGGAGAAATAAATGAAGAATTATTTTTAAAGAAATAGTTGAATATTTATCTATTTATTTAGTTTATACTGCCATTGTTATAGATGAAAATCCTTTGGAGCTGTATTTCTTAGCCAGAAAAGGATAATAATAGGAATCTTTATGCTTATCATAGAATTTGAAAATTCAATATGAGTAGTTAACTGAATTTAAGATCTTTTTTTAGTCATCTGAAAAATTTAAGTTTGAGAAATTCTGTAGTTTGGCATATGAATGAATAACATATTGCTTCAAAGTACGAATGGTTGGTTTAATAGAATGGCAAAATTTGTTGAATATAACCCAATTTCATCAGCAAGTTTTGCACTTATTTGGTTCTTACATAGGGATATTTCCTTTGTGTAGGATGTGTAGTAGAGACTGTATTGAAATCTTTTACTCTGCATTTTCATAATATGATAAAATTATTTATAATCCTGAAAATGAGGGAAGAAACTAAATGCAAGTTTTAATTTATATTTGTTTCATTTTTAATTTGTATTTTCTGCATTTGAAATTTTATTGATCTATTGCTCCTGCTCATTATTGCTGGGAAGCTGCCATTTTAAAAATTATTCTTGTCATGGCACATTAAAAAAAATTATATTAAATAAAATAAAAACTACTATTTTATATTAAATTGCTTCTGTATGTATACATTATATGAATTATGTATTATTGAATAAATTGCTTGTATATTAGTAACAATATGTTTCTTGCTAAGGTCAAAATGTGTCAATTCCTGGCTAAGATTACTATAACTGACAAGCAACTAGATCATGCAGTTCAGAGCAGTATGAAAAGATCACGTGTTGTGACTTCTATCACTTTTTAGACAGCTGCATCAAATTAAGTCCACAAATTCTACTGTGGTCAAGGAACAAGGTTTGCTGCTGTCATTAGATGAGGACTTGTGTGCCTTGTAAGGTGGCAGCATAAATTTTCTCAGCTCCATCTCGGTTTTGGAGAAGAATTCTACTGGGGACAGATCTGAGGTTCTCTCAGTCCTCGTGCCTCTTCACCAACCTCTTATAACAATGTTCTATAATGTGAGCAAGGTAGTAGAGTTGCTATGTGATAGCATATATTATTGATTCCAATAAGTATGCTGCTTCTACACTGGTTATCAAAAACTAAGGAAAAATCACAAAAATAGCAATAACTCCATAAAAAATAAGCCAAACTGTGTAAAATTTGAATATGTTGCGAAGTAAGAGTAGTTGAGTAAAACTGCAATATGTAAATTAGCGGCGCTGCACTCGGAATACATCATCTGCAAGGAGCATAAAAGTCCATGTTTGAGAGCAAGCCCACATATTTCACTGTGATTCTGACATCAGAAATCTGAGATAACCAATTCGTAACAATGACCTCCAGGTATCATTAGCCTGCAGAACTACGATGGAGAGCCATTGGGAGACTAGAGGCAGGACAAAGTGAAACGGAAGTGGCCAGATTGCTGAGTCTTTTGTGGTTGAACAATGAGAACAATGTGTGGTTTTGTGGTTGACTTTTGAGGCAATTTCAAACCACAGATTCAGCATCTAGAAAGTTCACCAAAGACGGCCAACTGTTACGATGAGTGCCGATAACCGATATTTGACATTATGTGCACGCAGGAATAGAACCGCTGCTCTGACTCTTCTTAGATCCTCCCTTGCTGCAGCCACTGGGAGGTTGGTGTCAATGTAAACTTGCGTAGAAGGCTTCACGAAGGTGGTTTGTATGTGAGGCGACCAGCCATTTGCATGCCGCTCACGTCGTGCCATAGGAGGGACCATTTGGAGTGGGCACGGCAACATGTCCACTGGATGCCTGATCAATGGAGGGCTGTTCTCTTTGCGGATGAGTCCAGGTTTAGTCTAGAAAGCGATAGCAGGCGTTATTTTGATATGGAGAGAACCTGGAACCCGTCGTCATCCTTCAAACATCTGTGAAAGAGATGAATATGGAAGAGGCAGTGTCTGTGTTTGGGGTAACATCACAGACCTCCATGTCTTTGCAAGTGGAACCATGAATGCTCAAGTTTATAGAGATGGCATCATTGATGCTTATGTGTGACCATATACCGGGACAATATGTGATGCTTTCCTGTTACAGGACGACAATTCAAGACCACACAGGGCTTGCATTATTGATGATTATCTTCAACAGGAAAGAATTATGCGCATGGAGTGTCCAGCTTGATCCCCGGACTTGAATCCTATCGAGCATGTTTGGGTTGCTTTAGGGAGACGTGTAGCTGCTCTGAATCCACCCCCTTAGACTCTTGCTGCGCTTGCAACTGCTTTGCAAGAGCAATGGCCCTCGCTTCCTATGGAACTGGATAGACCCCATAATTGAAAGCATCACACATCGCTTATGTGCTGTATTGCTTCCAGAAGTGACCATATTCCATATTGAAGGTACTTTTCCTATAGCAAACTGACACCTTCATTTTGTTCCTTTTATACGTCTGCTAATTTCTATACTACCATAATTGTCTGATAATTTCTTTTTATGTTATTTGATACCTTACTGTATGTTGTATATTGTGGGTAAGTTTCATAAAATTCTACATGCAACTTTTTCAGTAATCATACTTTTTGTGATTTTTCCTTAATTTATGATAACCAGTATAGTATTCAGATATCTTAGCTCTTGCAGCATGATCAGTAATAAGAGTTGCCACATTCAGCATTTATTCTGAAGTATTTTATACTTTTTTTATCGATTAAGTGCTGTAGTGGCAAACATAATTTAAAAATTTGCATAGTAAATTTCTTTAAAAAAATTTTTGTTTTTTATGTGTTTCAGTACTGCTTCCATTATTTTACATTAAAACATTCTCAAATTTGAATTTTTTAAAAGTTGCTGATGTTTGAGTGACTTGTGCATCTGGAGATTTTTGTGAAATCGATATTGGTTTAAAATTGAATGCCACTTTAAAGCAACTGGAGAAAGTGCACATCTGCACTTTGTCTTTTATTTTTGGTAATCCTGTCGCCACAGTTTTTTACTGTATTTTTTCAATTTGCCCAGAAATAAAACAGAAGTAATACTTTATTTCCTATTATATGGTGTTTTGCCAAAAAGTCACTAGTTTTCCAATTTTTACACAGTGAAATTGTATACGATGGAAGGTATATGATGGAAATGTAAAGCCTACAGCAGCCAACAAAATGCTAGAATAAGGACTGTGAACTGGTTCAAGAGAAATCAGTTGCTGTATTTAGTAGAAGTCATAAGCAGGTAGAGACATATAGCACAGCGTTAACAATCTGTTTGATGTGATTTTGAATTTGATTTTCCAGTAATGTTTGAGAGAAGTCGTGAAACCTGTGTAATTGATTTGTCAATGTTGAAAACGTATTTCGTCATAAAAAATTAATGATAGAGTAATGATAGATAAAGTAATGACTGTGTATCAGCAGGTACCAGTTAATACATGAGTACCAAAATATACAAAGGTGCAAAATATGTCATTTTTTGTGTCAAAAAAGAAATATTAAATGATAAAATATGTATACTTGTAGTATCGGAATCCAATAGTATAATGTTCAAAAGTAGCATGCAGTAAATACTTTTAAAGACAATTAGGTACTTACGTACTATGACGACTACCTTGGCGACATTTGGAGATAAAAATCTTCATTGGCATTTTTTAGTTTATGTTTATAAATTAAATAAAAGAACTTCATCAAAGGAAATTAATTTAAATTCTTTTAAAAATGAAAGCCCCAATTATAAAAGAACAAAAACTTAAAATACTAAAATCCCGAATATATATATATATACATTTAAAAAATGATATACCAAATACGAATAGAAAAAATTAATCTTTTTTATTTTTACTACTGTAAATGATAATTAACAATTATTAAACTTACTTCTGAATAAGCTTCAGTGAAAGTTACATAAATATATTATATTTTTGATACATAATATGCGTACAAATTTTTAAAAAATTGAGAGGCATTTAGTGTTAACTTTAAATAACAGATGGCAGCACAATATAGTTAACTTACTTAAAACTGGTTATTTGAAGGAAGTTGAAAAATGATATCCATTCGGAAAAAATAATCGCAAAAAGTTTCACGTGTTTCACCTAAACGTAATAATCGGCGTAAATGCAGCAAAAAAAAGCTGTGGTAATAGCAAATGCGGGACTAGTGCGAGATAATACTCTTTATTTCAGCGCCCTCTATAACCTATATTAAGGTTAACCTTTTTTCATAGCCGCCCAACCGATATAGTGGTTAGCGTTGCCGACTGCCGTGCCGAACGGCTCAGGTTCAAATCCCGCTTATAACCAATGTTAGGCTTAACCTGTATAACATACAAAGGTCGCCGAATTTGGCGAGATATCTAGGTAGTCGTCATAATACGTAAGTACCGACAATTAAATATGATTTATACTACTCTCACCTCTTTGTTAGATTTAAAAAAAATTTTTTTTGTTTTGTTTTTGTTTTTCATTTTAACTAACATTTGCGAAAACTTAAATAACGAAAAGGATATGATTAGTTTATATTTTTTCCTTTTTTATGGTATGTAATACCCCCCCTCCCAAATCACCTCTCATTTCTCCAAATATTTTCATCTGCACAACTGCAGATTATGATCCCTCTTATGAGAATTTCAGCAGTTTAGGATAGTGGTAGACCATATAGTGTATTTTTTGGCAAAATCTTTGACTTAGCTTTCTGCATGCATTGAGTATAATGTTGCTCACTTAAAAGCATCATGCACTTCTTTTTTCATTTTCATTCTAGGATTTTGATGCTAAAGTATTGCATGATGCCAGAAAGTATCATTCTCTATATAGCAATTTTCCTTTATATTACATAGGCTCTATCTATGCTGAACATCGTATGCCAATATACTAGCACAAATTTATTTGAATTTATTTGTTTTATAAAAGATGCATATTTTACAGTATCATTTTTGTAGGTTATTTAAGGCTAAACAATTTAAAACATGTAAATAAATGAAGAAACAAGCTTAATTTTACTTTGCTTAAAAAGAATACATGGTTGAGATATCTGAATCCATATTACTAAAGTTCTGCTGTACCAGTTTTTGGCATTGAAAAATATATTCCAGTTTATAATGGTTTAAGAAAAACTGAGATGCTGTTAAAATTTATTTTACCATTATGCATGTTTCATTCATGAACTTTTATTTCCAGTTTTCAAATAAGGCAGGAATATTTTTTAGTTTTGGTTTTGTAATATGTCTTTGAAATAGATGCTTATTTAGAAAAGTGGTTTATGTATATACCCAGAACTAGCTTCAAGCATAAATGCCATAGATTGCTGCTTAGGATGCCAGTTTTTTTAGTGCTAGCAGTTAAGCTGTTCTTTGAAGTGACAACTAAGTTAAGTTATATTTTGCTTTGAATAATTAATATGCTTAATTGATGTGGGATGTTAAATGTATTAATTGCTTAAGGTGCCAAAAATGCTGAAATGTATGCAGTCATGCATAAAAGTGGTATTTACATATTAACACTTTAATCCCTTTGTAAAGTTGCCAAACTTTCAGAATGCATGAAATTCTGAAAACTATGTGCATAACAATTCTTCATGCTACAATTCCTATAACAGTTCTTGATATTTTTCAAGCAGTATCACTATTTTTATTTTTATTTTTTTTAATTTTGGGTTTTAATAGTCTTTATCAGTGTGATATTTTTTGTATTAATTTCAATTTTAAAATATGTGCTTGTTAAATATGCCTGTAATGGAATTATTTGCAGTAACATTTCTGCAGGAAAGGACAGTTGCTTTGAATATATTTTTAAAGCGATCATGATGAAACTTTTACCAGAACAAAAGATATAAAAGTCCACTTGGAAATTTATTGGTTGATTTTTGAGATAAACACGTAATTAATAATGTATGTAACTAAGAATGCACATTAAATGTATGTAATAAGTAATTTTTGAGGTTGTCATATTTTTCACCCCCTGCCAAACTTCATTAACGTGGTTGAACTAATACATAAGTGCCAAGGTTTGTATTTATTAAATTTATACGCTATTTAATACATGAATTAAAATGTGTATTTATTACAATTTTTTTTACAGGTTTTTTTCAGTCAGAAAATTTGAAGAACTGTTTCATCATGATTTTGGATGATATTATTTACATTTCTTTGTTGTGCTCATCAGTAGCTCTAGCTCCCATCATACGAAATGTGCCAAATCTTCACAACCGTAAATTGTTTTCTACTATTACAGGCCTTGCTGTAGTCTTTATCGTATCTGGCTTTCACATTATTCATCCTTTATTTGTCACCTTAATAAATGCACTGATATTACTAATCTGTAGCAGAAGGTAATTTCATCTGTATATCATATTTTATTAATATAACAATTTTATTGAATTAAGAAAGTATCAAATATAAAATTAAAATGTTAATGCTTTTACTGTCACAATATCATTTTGAAAAATGCAGTAGCTGTATAATGTTCACAAGTTATTTCATTAACTCTTAATGTATAAATAAAAGTAAATATATATGTGATAAGATAATGATGCAATAAATGAGAATTTCATGATGTTATAAGCTTTTGTCAGTGTTTTACAGTCTGAAAATATTAATGTGTATTGAATCCATTTACGTATCATAAAACTATTTAGTAAAAGAAATAAAGAAAGTTGAAGATACTTTCATTCCAATATAAACTGCTGGCTGCTGCTTTTATTACATGCAGTGCATATATTGCACCGTAGATATAAGGTCTTGATGGATTGCATATTTGGATGAGGATAATATTAAAATCCATATGTAATTACCACTTATTACAGCCAATGTCTTTTGTTCCAACTGATCATATTTAATTATGATTAGAAATGATGTTTTACTTATGACTGCAAGTTATTTGTGATGATCTGTGGAAGATACCATGAATGAGGCCAATGAACAATAATTTCTTCACTTCCATACTGTACCAACTACAAATTTTTCTTGCTGAATTTTCCAAAAAATTACTAACATTTATAAAGCATGGCAGAACTTTTTAAATATATTTATTCAATATTGTTAATTGGAATGATTGCAGAGTGAGGTTTCTGAAATTCATCATGGCTTCGACAAGTTGAAAAATGATCATTCACTGATAAAAATGAAATTTTATTGAAACTTTAGCTTAAAGAAGAGCAAGTTGTGGTTGAAAATGAACAAAACTCAGGAGAAAAGAGGATTACTCAGTACCTGTGATCACTGATATGTAATTTTACTGCAAGCTCATAATTGCATCATGCATCCATAACTTAACAGTATGTTTTCTTATCTGCCAAAGCTACAACTTTTTTCAACAATTTTTTTTCCCCATGGGAAAATTATAATAGTTTTTAGTATAGCACTGTTTATGTAATATTTTATACTTATGACAATCAGTGACCTGATATTTATTTTAGTCTCCTCGTCTGAAGTTTTATCTTTGAATAGAGTAGTAACATGTCATAATATCTGTGCCTGTGTTACAAATTTTCTTACTTAAAATGTTCATGTTACCTGAAAATCTAATACAGTCAAACCTCATTAAACGAGTAATTCTCATAACTAGTGACTTGCATAACAAACAAAACAGTATGTAAAAAAATGACTTCTTGAATGGATGATGTTTCACAGAATGAGTGATGTAGAGCCACCATGATGTCATGTGCTGAATACTACCTATGTCTAAGCTCTCAGTCTGCATTTAATGTTTGTTCAGCTAGTATTGTATTGTTGCTTGTAAAAGTTATATTCAGACACATTATTGTGCTTTTTTTTTTTTTTTTTAGTGCATGTTCCTAAAGAAAATGCTGTAAGAAGACAGGGTTAAGAAAAGAAAAATTGTTGTAGAAGTCAAATGTGAAATCTTTGAGAGGCAAGAATGAGATGTGAGCATGGCTGACTTAGCATGCATATGTAATTGGTCTATATCAGGGATTTGCATTATCCTTGAAAACAAGGATATCAAAGAGAAGAATAACAAGGATATCAAAAAATCAAAGAGAAGAATAACAAGGATATCAAAAAATCAAAGAGAAGAATAACAAGGATATCAAGAAATCAAAGAGAAGAAAATGCAAGGTGACAGTATTAACAAAAACATAATTTGTGAGAAGGCAAAACTAATTTTTGCTGACTTCATTAAAAAGACTCCAGGATCATCAGCAGGTGAAGTAGAAGCATTGAAAGCAAGCTGTGGGTGGTTGAAAAAGTTGAAAAGAAGAATTGACATTTACAGTTTTGTAAGGCCAGGAGAACTAACAAGCCCAGATATAAAGGCAGCTGAGAACTTCATATTCAAGAAGCTTTTGAATTATGGGGTTATCTCTCACAGTAGGGTTTTATGGTGAGATGGGTCTCTTTTGGAAAAAGATGCCAAAATGATCAACTTATTTACATCAATAGAGAAGGTGCTGCTGGGTCACAGGCAAGGAAAGACCATCTCATGCTGTTGTTATGTGCAAATGAAAGTGGTAATTTGAAAATTAAACTGCTTCTCATTTACCATTTGGACAATCCACAAGAGCATTCAAAAAGTATTAAGTCCAGAAGAGTCACTTGACATTTTGCAGATTGGATCTATGATATGTTCGATCCACTTGTAAAAAAATATCTGCTTGAGATGAATTTGCCACTCTGTGCCTTGCTTGTTATAGACTACACTCCTGCATTTCTCAGCAGCAACATCCTCCAGGCCTAGAACATGACTTCCTTGAAGAATTTAAATTCATCAAGATCCAGTTTCTGCCTCCCAACACCTCTGCTTTACTGCAGCCCATCCTTCTGCAGGCCATTTCTGATTTTAAAAAGCTTTACAGTAAAGCACTTTTCAAGCAATGGTTTGAGGTAATTGAAGAAACCAATCTCACTCTCTGAGAGTTTTAGAAAGACCACTTTTACATTATTGCCTGTCTGAAAATGATTGGCAAGACATGGGTGAGGGTCACTAAGAGAGCTTTTATTTCTTCATGGAAGAAGATTTTGCTGCACCGTGTTATGTACCAATCTGAGGGGTTTTAGCATGGGCCTGTGGAACCTATAATCAACAAAATTTTGTCTCTAGCTAAGATTATGGACTAAGAGGTAGAAGCAACAGCATTGATGAATTATTGGGGAGAGTATAGGGAGGAGCTGACTACCGAGGAGCGTATGGAGTTGTGTTCTGTATCACAGCAAAAAGTTGAGAAGATAACATTCTCAGCAAAGCAGCAATTCTCAGGTGAAATAAGAGAGATACTATAAGCATGGGATATTGTTATTTCATATGTTGAAAAGCATTAGTTATGCATGTTACAAATTTAGTTAACAATAATGCTGTGTCTCATTTTCATCAAATTTTGAAGCTTAGGCAAAACCAAATATCTAGAAAACTTTCTTGTAAAAAAAGGATGTATTATAAATAATGAATTACATTACTATACATTTATTTAAGTTTGTTTTTCCCTGACTGAAAGGCAATATCATATTTTGTATTAATTCCTATAGAAAAAATTCTTTCGCATTACAGTTATGGCCCAGAAATAAATTATGTTCATTAAGTGAGGTTCCACTGTATAACACAAGAGATCATAATCACCTGTTACTGTGCATATAACCAGTTTAGAATATGTAATTGCAAAGGTTGTTGAACTGTGTGAGGATAATATTGAAATCCATGTGTAATTACCACATATTACTGCCAATATCTTTTGTTCCAACTTATCATATTCTTCAGTTATGTATGATATGATTAGAAATGAAGTTTTGCTGATGAATGCAAGTTATTTGTGATGATCTGGGGAAGATACCATGAATGAGGCCAATGAACACTAATTTCATTGCTGCTATACTGGACTAAATACATATTTATATTGCTGAATTTTCCAAGAATTATTTATAAACATTTATAAAGCATGGCAAACATTTATAAAACATGGAAGAAATTTTTAAACATATTTATTCAATACTGTTAATTGGAATGATTGCAGAGCGAGGTTTCTGAAATTTTTCATGACAGTGACAGGAACTTGCAGCAATAGTTATAATTTTAAAATGCTATATTTAAAAAGACAGTTTTTTTTTTCAGTCCTTTGTTTTTCTTAGTGGCATTTTTTAAAGAGGTAATCAATTTTTTATTAAATTACATTTTAGAAGATATTTTTCATCAATAGACCCTTGAAAGGTGATCAGTGTACTTTTTGATAATTTACAAAAATCTTGGTCTCATGATTATCCACTAATCAAAACGCTGACTTCATAGGTGAAATATTTCTAAAACTGCAATGAAATTTTTTGCAATTTGCAATATTTTTTTATACCATTTTATATCTGGGAGACTTACTAGGGTGAATAATAATGAAAAGTAGCAGATTATTTAGTACTAATTGGCATATTAGGGAATATCTCCCGAAAACTGAAACGTTAAATACATGTTATATTAATCTCTTAATATACTATAATCAAGAGGTAATAATTAAATCAAAATTATATCATTAATGAGGACAACTTTCCAGCTCAAATCAAAATTGAAGCAAAAACAGGTCAATAAAATTAATAAAAATAAAATTTTAAAACGTAATAAAATTGATATAAAATATGTGAAATTGTTGAAAATTCCTTGGCCTTTTTCAAGATGCAGCCAAAGAATTTTCAACAGAGCTATGTCCCTGAATTATATCTAGATGATCATGAATTCTTGAAACATTTCAAAATTAAAAGAAAGTGCAATTAAGAATATTAAAATAATCAAAGTGTTTTAAAAGTGCAACAAAGTAGAATTTAACAAATGTTTTAAATTTAATTAATCATCAGGATATATTCTGTTCCAGTGTGACCCTAAAACAAATTTCTGAAAAATAAGCATTAAAAGAAAAATAATATAAATCAAATAAAGAATACTCAAGTAAGAAACTAGAAAAAACTTTGGGTAACTAAAAGCAATGTGCTAAATAAATTAAGGAATAAGCAGAATTGCCAAACACTTTTTGTAAACCAAAGGCAAAAGAGTTTTTGTAAAATTTTCTGTAAACTTATATATATATATATATGAACCATAAATGAGAATGCTTAAATTGCACTTCAATGTAATAACATAGAAAATATGTGTATTCTAAGCATCTCTCTTGAACTTATTAAAGGATCTTTGCATGTAAGAGTCTCATAAATGATCAGTCTGTTGTATGAGATAGAAATTTATAAATTCTGATGGATGTTTTTTTTTTTTTAATTAGTGTAGTAGATAAATGTAGATGTGCATATATGATATAGCTTTGAAGAAAGGAAAAAACAAGGAAAACTGAAATTTCTGTCTGTTTAAATAGGTTGAATATTGTATTAAAATTATGCATTTCCATATATCACAAATAAATTATCCATATTTGTTGGGTTTTGTTTACATCAAATTTTAAGTTCTATATTTTTCTTCATTTATAAGCCCCCCCCCAAAAAAAAGGAATCCTAAGAAGCTTATTTGTTTTTAAAGCAGAGAAGGTAAATAAAGTAAAAGTAGTATTAAAAAAAAAAAAAAGTTTTGAATATTTTAGCATAGCTACCAATTTTCCCAGTTTTCCATCACATCTCCCAGTCTCCCAAAAGATCACTGAATCTCCCACGTGGTTCCAATTTTTAGCCTTTGCTGAGAAAAGCATTTTTCAGCAATAGATAAAGTTTATTGAATTAATGAAACTTGAAATTGCGCAAAGTGTATGCTCTATCTTGAAGTGATTTTCAGTATAATTTTTTTTTATTAAATTTGATTTGATCTTAATTGTCTTAATATGCTGTATATATTTGTAGAATTTTATATGAAGATTTAATCCATATTTAAGTACTTAAGATTCATGTTTAATATTGCTCTATATCAAGATATGTTACATTACTAAATTTATCTGTACAGTGGTATGTACATTAATTATTAATTTAAGTTTCATCATGTTTCAAAGTACTTTGATAACTTAAAGCTATCTTTACTTACTCAGTATTTTCATTACATAAAAGTATTAAAAAAATAACAAAAAAGTTAAATTAGCCGAAGAACCTAAAATTTAGAATATTTAATTAAATCTTATTATGTTTTCGTAAGAATCGTCATAAATAGTTAATAACCTTGTCAAGACATTAAATATTTTTTCAAAGCTGGAGAGATGGAAAGCCCTCTCTGGGACTCGAACCACGGACCTCGGGAATATGTGTCGAGCGTGCTGACCACTACATCACGAAGGCGTGAGAAATACCTTATAACCTAAATCATACATTATAAAGCAAATTTAAAGGAGTTCTTTTGAAATGGTGTTGCCACACCTTCTAGAAACTCTTGGTTTTTGGTGTGATAATATTCCAGTTTTTCATAGTTCAAGGTTGGCAGTACATTAAATGCTTGTGATTATTTTAAGTAGCCTGTTCTTTTTTTCAGGCATTGAATAAAAAATATTTCTGTGTATAGCAAAAAATATCAGTAATGCATTTATAAGTTATTTGTGCTATTATTTAATATTTTAATTTGTTCTTTTTCCAGAGTATGTCATATTGTCAGTGCTATCTTCTGTTTCGCCTATCTTGCTTTTTTTCGGAGCACTCATTATTTTGGTCTTCCTGTACCTCCTCCTCATACTAATGCAATACAAATGATACTTACATTAAAGGTAAGGAATGATTGTTTAAGTATATACTTTTCTTGCTTCTGAGAAAAAAAGAAAGAAAGAAAAAATCTTAAATTATGTATAGCCATTGTTATGTTTGTATCTCAAATCAAAAATTGATCTTTTCCTATTATGAGACATAATGCATCACTAGTAACAAGTAATTCAGTGGATTCAAGTAATTTTGTAAGACCATGAAAATCCTATGAAAGGCTGTGAAATCTGCTATAGGATTTACAGGGTGGTAAAACTGGCATAGAAAATATGTTAAGGGGAAACATCTTTAATTTTAAACATGTATTAAAATTTTTTTAAATAGAAAAAAAAGCTTGTGAATTCACCTTCAGCATCTATGACATCCTCCAGGTATGCTTGGAAGTGAAGACAGGTGCATTTTAAACTTCAGGACTCAAATCTTAAAATGCCTGACAGGTTCTTTTCCTGAATTCGATGTAATTGCTACAAAGAGTCTTATTAGTGATCCTTTCAACCTCACCCCCCACACAGAATATTCAAAAGGATTGCAGACAGAGCCCAGACATGGGTGAGACATTTGCCTCAGGTGAACAGCTAAAAGGCATACCAAATTATTTATGAAAATTTAGAAATTCATTTTTAAAAAAGAAATTATGATTATTAGCTTTCAACTTTGGAACATGTCAAGAAGTATAAAAAAACTTTGTGTTATAAATAATCCAGCTGAATCAAGCGAAGAACTTATAATAGTAATTTTTCTCAAAATGCCTAGTTTCACAGCTTTATACAGTTTTCTAATATTAAAATATGTTACTTGAACAAACGAATTTTACTTAATTTACACTTTTAAAGAGCTACATAGACTAAACATGCTTAGGAAGCATTACATTGCTGACATTAATATTCTCTACTATCTTCCTTAAATTTGAACTACAGTTTTACTTCACCATAACAAGCTTTCAAAAGTCCAGTAACTGAGCATGGATTGTGACCCAACTGCCTAGTTTGTTGCAACTTATCTAATGTGTAAAAGTGTTGTTGGAATAGATCAAGAGACTAAATAAAGATGTTTGAAAATAAAATGTACCATATTATCAATCAGTCTTTTGCTTTACTTTTTGCATACAATTTGCTGTTGAAGCAGGTCATGGTTTGAAGTTTTGTGTTGTTAAATCCATACTTAATCTATGCTGGATTCTGTGCAGTTGTTTACACTTATTTCTGGAAAAATTCCAGTCATTAGTGAAAAGATTAAATAAAATGGCATTAGTCTGCCCCATTTTTTAAGCCTGCAATGTAAACATATATAATGCAAGAAATGACTGTTTTTCCTTTTATTTATTTAAGTTATGTTCTATTTTTTATAATGAAACAATAAAGTAAATTTAGTATCAAAGAAATAAAAAAAAGAAATTTATGATTTTGAATTTTTTTGTGAGAGATATAAGACAAAAAGTTGTGGCTAATGCTAATATAACTGAAACTGATATTGAAAAATATCTTTTAAAAAGTTTATTTCCATTGATGCTAAGAAATTAAAATTTTTTTTTTTTTTTTTTTTAAAATTTTTAAAAAAAAAAAAACACAAAACGACTTTTGTCTATTTTACAGGAAAAATTAGAAAGAAGTAGTAGTGGTTTAGTAAGCAAAGTTGTTCATAAGTTAGATAAAGATGGCTTTGACATTCAAAATGTTCAAGGCTGAGCATATGATATGCTAAATTATACAAAGGTATGCAAGCCCTTACCTAACAAAGAAATTATCAAGCTAAATATAGTCCTCAGCTCTAGTTTAAATTTGATATGTAAAAATTCTGCTTTTAAAAATTTAAACGTATTAATATTTTTTAAAGCTGTAGAGAAAACATACATTTATATATATATATATGTCTTCAACAATTAGAAGGGATGTCGTCATGTATGATTTAAAAATACCATTAAAAGGTCACATGGATACATATTGTGCATCAAGAACAAATGCTATCAAAGAATTGTCTACAAATATCCGATACACATTGATTATTAAAAACATAGCATCAAAAACTAATCATTGAAGAGGTTGAAAATAGCAGCATTTTGAAGCAAATCAATTTTATATTTTTATGTATGTTGTCTTTGTGGAATTTAATGCTTCAAGGAACAGAAAAAATAAATAAGGCCTTGAAATCTGAAATTATAACTGCATATTCAGTCAAATGCTTAATACAGGAATTATATCTTTATTTCCACCAGATAAGAGAAAACATTACTGCAAATTTTAACTTTTAAAAAGAAAGTTCGGATATGTTAACAAAATTTAAGCAGAAAGGGAAAAGACAGGTTAGTAATTCATATTATCAAGAATCGATAAAAAACTTATTTTTCGTTCTAGAAATTAAAGAAGTGTTAGGTGTTTTAATATGTACATGTTAGGTTCACAATAGATATGGAGATATGAAGAATTAAACAAATTATCTTCCAATTTTTTTTTTTTAAATTGCTGGGAAATTAAAAGTCATACGCCATTTGGTTTAGGTAATTTGAAGGTAGCACTTAGCATTTAGCACTTAAATATGCTATAAATGCTGCAGAAACTCAAATAGAAATATTAAATTTCATGAATAATATTTCAATAACTCTGGCCACTCTAGAGCTGGTACAAGATTAAATCTTTTGAAAATAATTCATGCCATATCCGAATTTCAAAACAGTTTCAGAATATATTTATCGTTGCCAGTTAATGTTCCTAGTGGCAAAAGGAGCTCCAGTAAACTTAAAATAATAAAAGTTATATAAGATCTTCACATGGTTAAGAAAACTTTCAAGCATGACTATTTTCTCTATAGATCATGGATTATTAAGTGTGAAATAAATTTAAAAGAAAATATTGCATTTCTCCTATTTAGTTAAAATCAATAAAAATTAAATTCTAAAAAGTGCTTAAAAGTTAGTAGGATTGCTAGATAATTTGTATATATATATATCTTATGATGTAGATATTTTTTTTTTAGTAACTGAATTACTATTTGTACTATTTTAGTATTATTGTCATTTATCAAAAAGAAAAATTTTAATGCTTGTAATTAAAAAATGGTAAATTATTATATATGTCTTTTTAATGTATTGAACTGCATTAAACTATGATTAAATATTATTATAAAAATTATGGTATTGTGATTTCAAATAGTTACATTTACTGAATGTAAAAAGGTACAGATGTAGCTAATTTGTATTGAGTATATATACACATTTCTTCATTCATTCTTTATTGTGAAAGTTATGTGTGTTAAAAAGATAATAATTTTATGTGATTTATTGATACTTTTGGTAGAATAATCAAATTGACTGCTATTATGGTTCTGGGTGTAGCTGCCAGTAAACTCTTCTAAAGCATTATTCATTTTGACAATTTGTATGTTGTGGATTTGTAGTAAAAGTCAAATAATTTCAATTCCAGAGCTAAAATACTTGGAAGGGTATAAAAACACAAGGTGTTTAGCATAATTGCAGTTCTAGGGCAAAAATAACACTGTGATATGAGAGGGAACTGATGACTATCATTTAGAGCCCAACAGCAGATTGAATTCTTGATTAAATTCTTCAATTTCCAAATTCTAAACAAACAAACACGTGCACGCATGGATGGACGGATGGTTGTATTCATGTTATACATCGGGAAAACCAACCATGTAGCCAAACCAAGCTCCCAGTGTTCAGTGTTCATAACTGCTTAGCCTCTGATGAGACTGTCATGAAATGGCACATGAATATAGATACCATTTCCCTCAATTCATTACCCTTCTAACTCTTTAATTCTGATATATCTTCTATCATATGATTTTGCTTGTATATTCATACATAAAACTTAACAATCTGGCCTTTTTAAAAATCCAGAGTGTAGGTGTACGGATTCCAAAATTTAATTTTGCATCTTAATTATTATCCAAACTTACCACTGGTGCGGATCTAAAAAAATATTCAGTTAAATTTGTATAACAATTGTCTTATTCAAAGCCTTTTTTGTGTGCATAAAAGAAAAATACTATAGTAAAAGGACAGGTTTATTAATATAGTATACAACTTTATTAACACAATAAATGAAATTATAAATTAGTTAGAAAAACAGGTACATAATAGCAAATTAAGAATTTAGGGATGAAATCTTCAACTTATTCAAAAATACTGTATTAACTTGTAGAGTTCCTCACTCTTTTTACTAAATGAATGTCGAGTAACTTAGTGAACTGTTAAGTGACATATCAGTGAGTTCAAATAACAAAAGTCATAGACTCAAGAAGGGTTAACTACCCTTTTTTCGCTCAAAATAAGATTAACAATTGGCCCCTTTTTTAGGCTTACAGTAAAGTCTCCATGCAGGCTTGAACTCAAAATAAGAACTAAATAAAAGAGACTTAGCCAAAGCTAACACAAATCTATCGTGTTTGGCCCTTAATCTAAACTAGCTGGCGAATATCAAAAGGCACGTAATACACTGCCGAGCATAACAGCTTCAAGAGAGCTTTAGCCTGAAGGCAAACACGCAGTCCTCAGGATTCCTAGCTCTCTTTCATGAAGTAAATTGAACCTTCCTTAAATACTACTTTTAACTCATTTGCATTCAACATGATTCTAAAAGTTCATTCTGATAGGGAGGTGTAAGAGGAAACAAGAATCGATAGGAAAGCTCACTTAAATTAAAATAACTGTTATAAAATTAAAATATACCTTACAAACTAATGCTTCTTAGTACATTTATTTAGTGAAGTCATTTTAATTGGTATTTTCTTTTAATTAATTTTTTATTTTTCTAAAATAAATTAAACTTCTTAACTATATTGGACCGAAATTATGGCAGTAAGAAATTAAGTCATAATATTTCATGTATTATGACTTTATTTCTTATTATTGTAATTCAGGGCTTCATTTAAGGAAACAGGCAGTATTTCTTCCTTAAAGTCTCTTCCACTTCCCAAGACGTAGAGGGTTAGTATGGTTTTAAAAAACATTTATCTGCCAATCATTTTCATCTTGATGTCAATCAGTTGCATACCCAGGGAGGGGGGATATACAAAGGGCAGTGGTGTAGGTAGCGGGCGGTGGGGGGGGGCAGCCTGCACCGGGTGACACCCGACCGTGAAAAAATATAACCTACTTTAAAAAGTGAATACTGTGTTTATCGCGAAAAAATATAGCTTACTTAAAAATTTTATGAAAAAACAAAAAGGAGTATATGATTAATAAGCCTGTCAATGGACTGTTACACAAGTGCACAATTACATAATTTTAGTAAATGAATTATTTATGAATAAATTATCTCCACTCTATCCTATCTACTGACAAGAAATCTTTTTTTTCTAAAATATGGTTTGGTAAAATAGGTGTTCTCTAGAATGGCTTACTTTATTACGTACTGAACTATTACTTATTTACATACTTTATTTTATTATTTTTCTGACCTTACTGAACAGCAGAGCGTAAGGGAATGTACAGTCACATAGAAGCCAATTGGTACAAAGACATGCCATTATAGCTTTCATTTCTATGGAATAAGGTGCCATTGTGTTACGATATGATTGTACGCCACTCTACGTGCACTTTGCATTTGTCTGAGACTATGGCTTAGTTGATAAGGGATTCCCCCAAATTTTATTTTATTATTTTTTTTTTTATATCTAGAGCTAAATATTGCTTGGGAATTTCTCTGAAATAGTCATTGTTTATGCCCACCTGTGTCATTCATTCTCATTTCTTTTGTTGTGATGACTTGATGTTGCCATGAAGTGAATGAATCATTGTTATTTTAATAGTTTTCTAGATGAGTTGAATAGATTTCATTTTTATATCATGTAAAAAAACAACTAAGTAAATTTATTATTTATTTATCTGAGCATTTTTTAGAATATGTTTACGAAATACCCCAAAATATAAATATGCCTCGTGGAGTTCATACAACTAAAAAGAAAAAGTGGGTTCCAGAAGACAAAAGCCAAATAGGCTGAAATGGATGTAGTTCAGAGCATGTCTGAATCCATCTTTAAATATGTTACAAAAACTGATGACAGATAAAGCTCATCAAATGAAACTGATTTTCAAGTTGATGCAAGGAATGATTCTGATGATGATAGTTCAACTTCATGGAAGCAACAACAGCAAATTAATGATAATAACCTATGAAAAAGACAAATAAAAAAAGACAATGACAGTGATGATAAATGGTAATGCTTTATTATCGAAGACAGTTTTTGCATGGATGAATCACTTCAGAACTTTAGAAATGTCTCATATTGGAGTATACCTGTTCTTAATAACATTCGTATTGTGATCATAATCAAAGGAAGTGAACATTTCCAAAACTGAGAATGGCCTTTTGCCACTGTATCAGACCCTAGCGATGGGTCAGAAACAAAAAGGTAATGTTCGTCACCTTGCAAAAGATTGGTTTTATAGTGACGCCTAATGATGAAAAAATTCTGTGATCATGGATGGTTTATTCTCGTATAATTAATAACCTATATTGCTTCTGCTGTCATCTTTTTGCTATCACATATAGTACTTGTACAAAAGCATAATTTGTGATTGGATTTCAGAAGTGTTGGAAACTAAACTCCAAAGTACTTGATCATGAAATTTCAAGTGAACATTTGGAAAATTTTGAGAAATAAAAAACTTTGGAAATGAAATTAAAATTGCATAAAACAATAGATGACTCGGCCATGCAAATAATGTTTCCTGAAGTGGAAACATATTTTATCTAGAGTATTGGATATAACTTTGTTTCTGGGTAAAAAAAACCTAACATTTTGTGGACATGATAAAGGAGAAAGCTCTTTAAATAAAGGAAGTTCCTTAGAATAGTTAAACTACTGTTGAAGTATAATGTAGCATCAAAAGAACACATCTTGAATTTGCAACACAGTAAATCAACAAAAGCATCATATTTATCACCAGATGTACAAAACGAATTCCTAAATGTTTTGGCAAACCATGTAAAATTTAAGCTTGTGTACAAAATTAAATTGGCTAAATATTTTGGAATTATGTTTGATAGCACACTGTCATTTTTCATGTATTGATCAAATATCTGAAGGGATTTATTATATGAAAATTAATAAAAGAAAAGTGGAAGTCAAAGAAGTATTCCTTGGATTGTTTTTCCTTTACATGGGGAAAAAAAGCCACAGATTTAAGTGATGAAATTCTGAAGGAACTTGAAAATAATGGGTTAGATGTTATGATATGTCACTTTCAAGGTTATGATAATGCAGCTGTTATGAATGGCAAAGATGGAGGAGTGCAAGCTATTATCAAAACAAAAAACAAGAAAGCAATTTTTATTGGGTCATTCAGATAATTTATATGGCACAAAATGCATCATGTGTAACATTTTTAGAAACATTAGACACAATTCTTACATTTTATTTTTTTTTTCTGCTTCTACTAGCCATTGAGAGTGCTTCTTAAACACAGCAAGGCATCTGTTAAAACGGTCGCGGACACTTAGCCGACAACCACTTAGCCGACGGGACACTTAACTGACACCAGTTAACCGACAGGGACACTTAGCCGACATGGACATTTAGCCGACAGGACATTTAACCGACACGGACACTTAGCCGACACGGACAGTTAGCCGACAGGACATTTAGCCGACAATGACAGTTAGCCGACAGGACATTTAGCCGACACGGACAGTTAGCCGACAGGACATTTGTCCAAGACAGAGAGTTACCCGTCAGAACATTTAGCTACGGAACATTTAACTGTCAAGACATTTAGTCAACAGGACACTAAGCCGACAGTAACGTTTTAGCTCACACGTATGAACTAATTATTTAATCTTACTATGAATTACGAAATTTCTCGACTTATCCGTAAATTCAATATTGAAGTAATATTTTCACTATCAGTAAAATTCATTTTTCGATTCTTAAAGATCTCATATGTGGTTATAATTATTGTGTTAGTTTAGCATTGTGTGATATTTATCGTGCTGTTTGGTGAATATTAGCCAAATTAAAAAAGCGCTGAAATTTCTCGTCAAGGAATATAAATTAAATTTCGAAAGGAAAAAAAAAATTTTTTTACCTAAATACGGCGGTCACTTAATTACATTTTAATATGGGATCTTCAAAAATTATCCGTAAAGCTTCTTCATTTAATCAACTGGGTCCTTTTGAACACTTTCACATCATTAATAATTTTTCTTGTTTATTTAATGATATTAATTTTCCAATCTGGCTGTTCTTAATGCTTTCAAATTTGTATGAAATTAAAAGCGCGATTCTGTAACATTTTATTGACCACGCCTCTCGCTTAAAATACTTACTTACGTTAATGTTTATAACATTAAACTGCTGCATGCTTTTCTTCGCTTTCTATGCTAGCATAGAAAAAGTTATGCTCAGTAATTTCACAGCTATACACAGGGTAAGGTGATGCATGGGTACCTGCATCTGCGACTGCGTCGCTTCATAGGACAAGGAGAGAAAATTTCATTACTGGGAGGAGCTAAACGACTTTGTAAGGGGAAGAATGTAATATTATGTGATGAGTAAAATAGTAATGAAACGTAAAGATATTAGAAATTTGAAAGCATTTTGGAGGAGAGAGAATGGAAAATTAATATCATTAAGTAAACAAGAAATGATTAATGATGTGAAATTAATTATGTGATTAATGATGTGATTAATGATGTGAAAAATTAATGTTGTGAAAGTGTTCAAAGAAACCCAGTTGATTAAATGAAGAAGCTTTACGAACAATTTCTGCAGATACCATATTAAAATGCAACTAAGTGACCGTCGTGACGTAAGTGAAAAATTATTTTTTCCTTTCGAAAATTAAATCATATTCCCTGACGAGAAATTTCAACACTTTTTCAATTTGACTACGTGCCCGCTAAACGTCACTGTCGGCTTAGTGTCCTGTTGACTAAATGGCTTCACAGTTCAGTGTCTCGTACCTAAATGTCCTGTCGGCTAACTGTCCGTGTCGGCTAACTGTCCGTGTCGGCTAAGTGTCCGTGTCGGCTAAATGTCCTGTCGGCTAAATGTCCGTGTCGGCTAAGTGTCCGTGTCGGCTAAATGTCTTGTCGGTTAAGTGTCCCGTCGGCTAAGTGGTTGTCGGCTAAGTGTCATGGACCCCTGTTAAAATACTCTCAACAACATGTTGGAGTGCTGAAGTAAAAGTATTAGTAGAAAAGTTTGATGGAATTATGGCTGCAATTGAGGAATTATGTGATCAGCAAGAAAATTTTGACACCAGAGGTGCTGCACAGAATCTTATGCCTGCTATGTGTGATTTCACATTTCTTTGCTATCTTTTCTTTTGGAAAGATATATTAAGAGAAGTTAATTGTACTCAGATTGCATTGCAAAGTAAAGGCTTGAATGTTGATCCAGTTATCTAAAAAAAAATAGAAGCATTTCGTCTTTATATAGAAGATAAACAGAGTCAAATTGTAGAAGAAGCAATAGATCTTGCTGTGAAAAAATCAGAAACGTATAACATTCCAATAGAAACACAAATTCGTCATGAAAAATGTATGGCTGGTGAGTTGGCCACCAATACAGAACTCAAACTGAGAGCTGAACTTCAAAAGGATATGTTGGAATATCTTGACCGATTCAATACTGAACTCCAATGTAGCTCAAAGTTCATTCAAGATATAGCTTCATTGTTCGAGAATGTACAGACAAATACTATGCTTTTGGCAAACATTGAAGAGTTGAAATTAGCTGTGTCAAAATTTACTAATTTTTATGATGAGGTTTCAGAAACAGAACTTTTCTTAGAGGTTGAGGAGACATTTAAAAGGAACCAAAGTTACAACTTCTAATTGGGAGGCTCTTGACTTTTTTTAAATTCATCGTGGAATGGGATTTTACAGAATCTCTTCCAAATCTTATGGTCGAACTTAAATTATTTATGACAGTTTGCGTATCAGTTGCTTTGTGTGAAAGGAGTTTCAGCAAACTAAAATTAATTAAAAACTACTTGTGGGTAACAATGACCCAAACAGGACTCAACAGTCTTGGCATAGTAACAATAGAACACAAGGCAACACAATATATAAATTTTCATGATGTGATTTCTGAGTTTCTGGCTGTTAAAGCTAGAAAGAAGAAATTTTAAGTGATTGTGCATAATTAAATTATTAATTTGGTTTATTCATTTCCTTCTTTTACAATACCTAACTTTCATTTCACTTCAAGTTAAGGAATAAAATAGTGCTATTATTATTAACATAATATTGTAACTGGATTATTAATGAGGAAAAAATTGATAAATAAATCAAAATATAAGTTTACATTTATAGAATTTTTATTGTTTTAAACAGGTTTTTATGTTGGGGTGACATCATAACGTTTGCACCGGGTGCCACTTGTGCTAACTATGCCACTGCAAAGGACCATATGGATCCCCTCCCCAAAATTTTATCTTCTGTCAAATATTGATGAGAGATAAAGCTAGCATTATTTTCTTAATTTTTTTAATGAAGGAGGTCCTTTTCGATTGCCTTATCGTCTAGTTTCTTTCATATTGGAAGAGATCACGTATGCTTTTATGTTAGTGCTTATCCTTATCAGTCACTAAACAGCAGATGAAGATGTAATATAGTAGTCAAGTCTGTGAATGTTGGAAGATTTTAAAATGTGGATAAAAAAAATTGCTAGTCATGTTTGTTAAATACTTTAGGAAGAGATAGTGTATGTCAAATGATCCAAATTTAAAGTACCATGTTCTCTATTGTGATAGCTGTACTTTATTTTCACAAAACGTATATAGGACCATATGTGTATAGGATTGTATAGGTTTAGTTGTGGTTGCAGGTTGTTTGGAATTTTAGCTTTCCTCCGTTATTATTATTATTATTATTATTATTATTATTATTTAAGTAGAGGGAAATTTAAGGATTTGGTTTATGTGTAGAAGAATACAATATAATAGAGGACTATGGAAAGAAAGCTAAGGACCACTAATCCCCGAGTTGAGCACCAAGTCCCATATGAGGTCTCATTTGCCAAAAATAGCCTTTGAAAAAAAAATTAAGAAACAAAGACTTGGGTTCATTTAAGACTTTAGGCCCCGTTGCTTCAGTAATTCTTGCATTTCTCTTGTCCTCATGCTGCTGAAGAAAAAATTGTACTATCTTTAGTTAAACAATATTGGCTTTTTCTTCTGCCTTCCCATTCATTTTACAAATTTTTCCGCTGATAAGATAAAAATACAAATGCAGTTGAATGAATATCATGTATTATTCTTAAATAACCTGACATAATTGTAGGTATATGATGTTTAGATTAAATTCAATTTTAAATGGCAAAATTAAAAGTAAGAAAAATCACACAACAATAAGTAGTTTTTACATTATGATTGTAATTGCACCCTCCGCCAATTAAATTCTAGGTATGCCAGTAATGTCAATGTCTAACAGTTGAAGCAGTGCTACACAATCATATTTTATAATTTCTTTATCTGTACTTTCATCTTCAAGCAGCCCTTAGTTAATACTACTGTTCTTAAACCTTTTCAATTGTTTCTATTTCAACATCTTTCACATATTCCTTACTTTTCACATATCTTTCACATCAGTTTGAAGAAATATTTTTGATCAGAGTTATCATTATATGAAGCCAATTCTAAAGTGTAAATGATCTAATTATTCCAAAATCCAAAAATAGATTTTACTAGTTGTATTAACAAGTCAAATTAATAAATCAGGATTATTTAATATAATCAAGTAGATTGTCAAACGCTGTAAACGATTTTATGTATTGAATATTTTTAATTAAATTTTTCAAACCACATTTTGAAAACAGTGCTGTCATTGAGAGTTTTTGATTTGCATGCTAATAACCTTAAACTTCTGTTGGCTTTACATTTTTAAAATAGCTATAAATTTTGTAAATTTTATTATGAACGTTGATTTTTTCATTCTAAAAGCACTGATGTTCAGCATCTCCATTTCCTTTACTTTACTTTCTTAATATCTGTGTAGTCTTTGAATATAATTGATTTAATTTATAATGAACAATAACAAAGAGTTATTTTATTAATGTTGTTCTTGAAATTGGTATTTTATTAACAAGGATATGTACTACAACTAGTTAATTACATTTTTACTAAGAAATTCACTTTTACTATGCAGTCTTCTTTTAAAAAATATTGTTTTGGGAAAAGAAGTCTTCTAATCAACTACTGCTTGCACTGAATTTCTTGATCTGAAGTTGTTATATTTTTTCCTTGAAAAATTTTGCAATTGAATGTAATTTTTGTATACAAGCTTTTTCAAAACAAGCTTATTTTATCATAAGGATAAAAAATTTCTCCTTTTTGGGATGGGGAGCAGTCAGACTGCATTTTTCAGTTTTTTTTCCTTGTTACTTTTTTTCATTTAAATGTTTTTTCATCTGAGTTTGATTACAGTTGTACTTTTCCAGACTTCTTTTGTGATAGATTACAGCAGCACCTATAGAATAACTTGTAGTATTGTTTATAAATTTAAAAAGAAGAAAAGCTTTTCCATTTTGTTTTAAAAATGTTTTAGGTGAAAGGTTAATGATATTTATAAAGAAAAAATGTATATATATATACACATATATGTATTGCATATAATTATGAAGTTAGATATAAATGTTATACATTGCGTTACATTGACTTTATTGTGTTGGCCAGCTGTATAGACTAAATGAAGATAGAATAGGAATCTGATGAATCATTTAGGGCTAACATATAAACACTTACTTTAGCCTAAATGACAAATTATATTACACTGTAAAATATTAAAATTAATGATGAAAAAATGATAGTCAATTATAATACTTGAAAAATTGCAATTTTGTTCATACCAGCTTTTTGATTTACTTAAATACATAAAATATTTTAATTCGATGCAGAAATTACAACATTTTAGTAATTCTCTTAAAAATATTTCATGGTCTCGGTCAGGTTAGATAGCAGTTGTTTTAGAGAATAATGGTATTGTTTATATATAATCTTAAAAATGTTAGTCATTTTTAGTCATTTAATCATTTCCATGAGAGATTTTGTTACATTATTTCCAGGTATTTATTATTTAAATTTTAATTAAACTTTCTAGTGATAGTTAAATAGTTTGTGTTTTCTAAAATTATGTTGCATAAAGATATATTATTTTAAATTATTACTGTGAATATCTGTATTTTCTGTTTGATTTTTGCTTACTGAAATTTTCTAATTGGATGTATATTCATGTCATCATCAGCTATATTATTAAATTCTGTCATGTTATCACCCTGCCATTAATTCTTAGATTTTTTTTCTCATGCATTAATAAATGCATATTTATTTTAAAGTTAAATTACAAAATATCCAGCATTAAAAGCTTATGCATAAGATTTTTCCAATCAGTAAACTTATTAAATATCCTTCTCCCAAAAACTTTAAAAAAATTTATTTATTTATTTAAAATTTCGAGAAAATATTCCAAATAGTTTGGGAAACCATGTATAAAATATAGAAAATACTATTTTACCCAGAGTATTATTATTTACAGGGATCAGAACCATGTGAAAGAAAGAAAGAGGAATGTAAATTATGATATGGCAGTAATTTCTGAACTGTGCACTGTACCAAACTTGAGGTTGCCTTGGGATATCTAAGATAGTGAGTAATAGAACTCCAAATAATAAAAAGTGTTGTATTTTCAGCAAAACTATAGGTTGTCAAAAGACTGTGCAAGTACTAGCATAATTATTTTACAGCTCTAACACCAGATTATTCTGCATTATTTTCGATAGTGTCACTTATCTCTGAGGTATATATTTTTGTTCACTTATCTATTTTTAAATATCCTAGAAACTCTCATTTTATTTTCTGCTTTAGATTTGGATTAGTGCTCCATGTACATGTTGAATTAAGTTTCATAATTTGTATTGATGGGTATCCTTTACATTGCTCGAAGGAGACTTTAATGTAATATTTAGTAACAGGGAATAGCTATCCAAAATATGATTTTGGTGTATATTATTTGTTATAATATTATTTATTATTCTAATTGAAGCTTAGTAAAACTTCACCTCCCACTTCCCCTCCAAAAAAAGATTTATGGGGAACATTCAATAAAGTTTCAGCCTAACACACCTATGCAAGATAAATGTCTAAAATTACTTTCTTGGTTTTCTGCTTAGTACCTCTTGACTTCTACTTCTGTCTTCAGGATGATCTGTCAGATTCTAGCACAAAATAAATAAATCAATCAAAATATTTGACTACAACTTTAAAACCAGTCCTGAGTAATAAAATTATTATCATTGCTGTAATATGAGCCATGCGAATTCTGCTAATATGAACTATACAGATACTTTAAAAAAAAAGATTATGTAGACCCAGTTTAGTAAATATCGTGAGTAAGGGAGATGCTAAAATTCACATTGCTGAATAGTGGTCTTAGAAATTTGACTCTTATGCACTGCTGTGTAAAAGCAACACTTTTCTGCTGAGTTTCCCATGGTGTTTTATCTTTATATATATATTATATTTTATGGTGGGCACTTGCTTTTTCTAGCATTGATCACTCCTGAGGCCTGAAGTGGTAGCCATTTTATTCTGGAGGCACCTAATAGATGGCCACCATTATTTCTGATGACTTCTCTGGGATTCGAGCCCAGATGCTTTGGGATCACAGTCAGTTCTCCTAACCACTATACCGTCTGGTCAGTGTTTTATCTTTATATAGGGTTTCTATTTTTTAGGAGTTATTAAAACGAAGAAATTCAAGCAGTGCTGTATTCAGAGTATTGAAAAGTGGATTGAATGCATTTTGCAGAAGTTCTAATGAAATGTCTATTAATGAAATTACTCACTATTATCTAAAAAATTTCTTATTTTCATCTTGAACTATCTGTATTTCAGTTAAAGCATTGTTCATGTCCTAAAACATTATACCCTTCTCTTAACTAATTCTTCAACTTTTGTAGCTTTTCATTTAAAATTTCCAGACCTTTTTTAATCCAGATAATAGTATTCCTAAATAAAGTAATGAATCAAGGACTGCACTGGTCAGTCCTGAATATCTGGCCAACCCTATCTTTATAACTTTTCAAAGGTGAGTCGACAGGTTGATGGAATAAACACCTATTATCATCACATTATGTGGCACATAATAATAATAATAATAAAGACAGTAGTCCCCCTTTTTCTAAAAAAAATGCAGCTCAAAATCTTCCATGCAGATTTCTGCATGTGAACTTGGGGTCATGGGGTTTGCAGGATCTTGGAGATTTACCTGTTTCTACACCTTGTTCTGATGCTTTATTTCTGGATCATAGTGATGGAGCCACATTTCATCTCTTGTTACTAGCCATGAATAAGGAAATTTATATCTTTATCATGGAGTTCTTAAAAAAATTTGATGCAGTGTTTCTTTATTTCAGACATAGCGTTCTATATACTTATCTGGAACAGAGTTTTGACATCTCTAGCTTTTCATGCAAAAGTTTTCCCAGTGATCTAACACTGATGCTTGTTTTCATAGTAATACAAGAAATTGTCAGTCATCTATTTTCCACTGTATATTCACTGACTTTCGGTGAATCATGCTCATTTATGACATCCTCCTTCATCCTCACTTGTGACTGCACTGAGATTGCTTTTGAGTAATCCAAGTGCTGTGTTCTGTCTAAGTTTAGCTGAATATCTTTTGACATTGGCATAGTAAGATGCTGAATGATCATAGACTTCAACGATACATTCATGAACACATGCAGATGTTATGCATTCTTTTGTCAAGAAACTAAATTACCAAATGATGCTTTATGTTTTAACTGTTAACAGACATCAATGACTGACAACATTAACAATCTGTCAAAGATCAAATACACTGGCTTCTAAAAGTTAAGCATTGCATTGCAAATTAGCAATTTTCAAAATTGTAGTGTAATTTGACTCACTGAAAATCTCTGTACAGTGTAATAATGATTTAGTATCCAAACATATGCTATTATGTGATTGTTAAAGCCATCGTCATTCTGAAGAGCTTAAATTAAATGCTGATATGAAGTATTTGTATCTTTCATAGGATAATTTTTGATAATATTCATTCTGTGGATGAAAGAAGATGAATGGCAGATAGTGAGTGCTGGCATAGTGTCAAATGCACTGAAACAGGGCAGTTAATCAAAGATATCATTCTTTACTTTGCCATTGATCATTTGATAATTTGTTGAAAGTGCAACCAATTCCAAACAATCAATCCTGAAGAGAGAGGTATATTGGTATAGTAGTGAAGGGGAATTGAAGGTGACTTCCCACAACTGTTACATCCATGATTACAGCATTGCTTCATAAGACAACATCTGCCAACACTGTGCTTTGAAGGCTTCACATTATGGAAGTGTATACCCGAGTATCAAGCATTTGTGTTCTACTAACCACCTAGTCCAGAAGGCCTAGATTAAAGTGGTTTTGTCTACATATCAACTAGAGTAGTTCAGGGTGCTGCTCATGTATGAGTCTGTCTCCTGGAATCAGATAATAAGTGTATACATCACTGAACATCATATATTCAGAAATAGTAGCATCATGGTGTAGGCTGAAAATTAAATGGGATGTCACATCCAGCTGCAAATCTTTAAAGATGGTTCTGTGATGGGTGTTTGGTATCACAAATGAAGTCTTACATGCCATTGTGAGACTCTGCGTTGCAGCGGTTGGCTCTGATATCCTCCTTATGAATGATTATATCCAACTCCATAGTGCTAACATTATTAACGAGTAGCAGGAGTGTAAAGGTATTTCTTGTATAGAATGACCACTAAGTTCTTTTAACTTTCATCCCAATGCGAATCTTTGAGGTGCCCTCATGTATGATGTTTCTGCATGTTTACCTCTATCAGCCAGTCTTAGACAGTTGGAAACTACCTTGCTGAAGAAATGGCCATTGCTAACACCTGTGCTGTTGATCACCTCATTGAAGGCATGGCCAATCTCTGTAATGTTTGTATGACTATGTGGGATGCTCATATACCTTATGAATGTAATTTTCTTGTAGCTTTAAACACCAATTTGTTAATGACCCGAATATGACATCTTCATATATTTATGAAAGAATATTATTTCCATCTTTGTACATAAGTTTCTATTTTTTTTCATGCATAAGCACAATTTCTACCTTCATTTGCAGTTTGGTGTGTAAAAGCTTTACTTTTCTGTTTTTGTTGATTTTACCATTATGTAGAAATCTGGATGGATTTTACCAGCATGTGGAAATCTGGATCAGTCTGAAAGATGGATTTCCATGGAAACTTTTGGAAGCCAGTGTAAAAACACCTGCTATACAGGATGATTCCCTACCAGAATGACAAACTTGCAGTGTATGTTGATACAGAGATGACTCGGAATTACATAGGAATGCAGGATCACAAATGCCATAGTTGTGAACTATGGTGCAAAGAAGCAGAGAAAAAGAAAAGAATCAGCATCACATTAATGGGACAGAAATTTTTTTATTGAAAGGTTGTACTACAACAGGTGACCAGAAGATGTCTGGCAGGCCTGAAAGCAGTGCTGCATGGAACTCCTTACGTTCTGGAAGATTTCTGGCATATCATGTATCCACCTGGCAGCTACAGATTTTTGAGCGATGGGGTCTTCAACTGAAGAAACTGTCATCTCGTACACTAAACTCTTCATGTGTTCCCAGAAGAAGAAGTCCATGTATGACAGGTCCGGAGATCTGGCAGGCCACCATGACCTATCCACTGCTCTCCAAAGGTTAGGTCGAGGTGACAGCGAACATCAATCATGTAATGTGGAGGAGCCTCGTCATGCTGGTGCCACATGGACCTACACGGAACCTATCATGCAGGGACTTCTTCTTCTGGGATCACATGAAGAGTTTGGTATATGAAACTCCCATTCCTTCAGTTAAAGACCTCGTTGTTCGAATATGTAACTGCCAGGAGGATACGTGACATACCAGGAATCTTCCAGAATGTAAGGAATTCCATGCAACGCTGCTTTCAAGCCTGCCAAATGACTTCTGATCGTAATTTTGAACACCTGTTGTAGTGCAACCTTTCAATAAATTTTTTTCTGTTCCATGATTGTGTTGCTGTTTCTGTTCTTTTTCTCTGATTCTTTGCATCATAGCTCGCAACTATGGCATTTGCAATGCTGCATTCCTATGTAATTCTGAGTTGTCTCCGTATCCCCTACACACCCTGCAAGTGTGTTGGTCTGGCAGCAAATCACCCTGTATATGGTTTACTTTTTATTTTTTCAAACAGTGATGCAATCATTTCACCGTGCTTCATTTGTTCCACAAATATTACAGCATACTTAGACTGAGAATTTATTAAATGCCATTTATATTTTACCTTTCAAATTAGTCACTGGCCTGATATGAAGCTTCATATCAAAAACTGAATGAAATCCTGTGAATCTTGCAGAGATGGAAAATACACAGGCCCACTAAAGCACCACTTGATGCATGTTTTTCAGAAATTCACATGGATATTGCTGGTTCCATTAGAAGGTAACATGTACTCTGTGGGGAAAAAAAAAAAAAAAAAGAGAGAGAGAGTTCTATATCTGCCGTTCTACTGAGCCAATTGACGAAATTCAAATTGCATTTTTCATGTCTTGAAAGTGCAACTTAGGATATGTATTAGATTTATATATAGCATTGTTCTAATATAAGTATTTTGACACAAAATCAGAAATTTTGACACATCAGACTTTTTCTGAAATGACATGCCAACTTTTTCCCATATTTGGATTCTGTAACTCAAATTATGCAAATTTTGTAAAAATCGCACAAGTAGTTTTTAAAAATTGGCTCTCAAAATTTTAGCTCCTCAATGTTAATTCAATTTGGTATGTGTTTATTAATATCTCTTTTTTTATGAAACTTATTTGATTCCTTCATACACAGTTCAAAATTTAGGTTCATTCAACATAAAATTTATCCATTTTTTATGATTTATTTTTTAAATTGCATTTTTAAATAATTTTTATAAATTTTTCAAAAAAATTTTAAATTATAACCTATAAAATTTTTATAATCATCTTAAAGTAGATGTATTTCTAAGCATACCTGCCAAAAATTAGAGCTTTTTATTCAAAATTTCCGAAGATATACGTGAATTTATATATTGGCTCATTTTGAAATTTGGCATATTTGTTGAAAGCGATAATAGTGGAAATGTGGTTTATGCACTTTGTTAAAATTATTTAAAAGTAAGAACGATGTGACTTTTTTTCCGCTCCTGCACAATAGAAGGGAAAGGAAAATAGGTTGCCATATATTAAGAAGTTCGCCAAGTGAATTATTCTGGGCTCAAACTGGAAAAAATGTGCAAAGTTAAATTTTTGAATTTCTTCTTAAATTTTGCACCAGATTTTACAAAATTTAATATTTAGGTATAATTTGAGTCATAGAATCGAAATATGGAAAATAAATTGGTATATTATTTCAGAAAAAGTCAGATTTTGTGTCAAAATACCTATATTAGAACAATGCTATATATAAATCTAATACATATCTTAAGTCGCACTTTCGAGACATGAAAAACGCAATTTGAATTTCGTCAATCGGCCCAGTAGAACGGGAGATATAGAACTGTCTCCCCTTTTTTGTGTGTTCAATGTACCTTTTTAGTCTAGTAAATAGATTTTCCAGATATCCTGAAACCATTCCTAACCCCGATATGAAAACTGAAACTTATTATTTCAGAGCTATTGTCAACACATGAATATCTAGCTTCGGCTGCCTTTTGGTCATAACAGCAGATCAAATTTCTCAAATGAGATCTGGAATGTTTGATGAGTTTACATGCATTTTGGGTACAAACATAGTTACAGCAACAGCCTGTCATCCACTGTCGAGTGGCATTGTTGAAAGATTTCATCAACATTTAAAATCCTCTTTCAAGGCTCATGAAAATTCCTCGCTGTTTTGCTCGGTATTCGGACAACCTTCAAGGAGGTGTTGTGCTAAATTGTTGTATAGCATAGCTCTCTGGCTGCTTAGTGATATAATAACCACATCTAAGATATCTTCATATGGCACTCAATTCACCACCCATTTATGGTATCAAATGCAACAACTAAACCCAATAATGATGCCTGCACATTGTCAGGATAAGTAAGTTCTACTTTAAAATTGTGTAAACATATATACTTATGTATTGATTGAGTCAAGCCACTGCAGTACCAGCCATACTCAGGTCCTTACAAAGTCCTCACAAGAACAGACAAAACTTTGACAATGGAAATTACTGGCCTTAAATCTACTGTGACTAATCCATGCAAAACCAGCCCATTTGTTTTCATACTCTGATTTGCCTGGACCAAAACTGAACAGAGACTTAAAGACAGTTCAACAGAATAAATCTCTACCAAACTCTGTAGGGCACAAACTTATCGCAGATTATATAATCACATTTTGATGTTTTCTAATTTTATATCCTAATTTTGTTGGTAAGGGAAAAGAAGTTTCAACAATGCAAATCCTCTGAAATATTTGATCATTTGATGTAATTTCTTGGGGGGGGGGGGGCTTTGTGGTGATACTGATAAGGAGTATGCCTTGCACCTGTGTTGCTGCCAATAAATACAACAACCCTAAGGAGAAGTTTCTGGTAGAAGTGCAGAGAGAACAGAGTGGTGTGCATTTGAGGTTTTGAAATAAAGAACAATTTTTAATTGTACATTATGCTTGATTGATGTTCTTGATGTATTCAGTGAGCATCTTTAATGTGCTGTGAATAAGATCTGCATCCAGCCATAAATCCAACCATGTAGCCAGCCTGTTCGTCTGGAATAAACTCCCAGTATTCGGTCGTCTTAACCGTTGATGATGTTTTGTTTTTCCTTGGGAAATGAGTATTCAGTAGTGATTGCAAATGAATCAAGTTTAACAGCTTTCAAAATCAAAATTATCCTCCCCTCTTTATCCTTTTTACTCATAATAAATCAATATTGAACTCATTTTCATAAGATTAGGTGAAAGATTTGATGAAATCAGTCATTATCCTAAAATGATTTAATTTTTACCCTTAATTAGAAGTTTTTTTTTTTAACTCTCCAATGCTTTGTATAATATTTCCATTATTTTTTTCAGTTGGACTGAAATTTTCATTTTTAAGATTAAAAATTTTGTTTTATTGTATACATGCTATTTTTTTGGTAAAAGATAAATAAACCATGATAGTGTTGCTGCAAGCCAAACTGAAAATTATAAATCTAAAAAAATAGCCTAATACATGTAATCAAATCTGGAGGAGATTAAGAAAATTAATTTGTCACTTAATTCTTAATCTGCTATTTAGACTTAGATGGTTGGAGGAGGGCAATAATGATAGAACTAAAATTCATCAAAGGGGTTTAAATCTTCTTTGCAATAATAATGGTAAATAAATATATTTGAACTCATTTTTTATGGGCAATAGTTAACACAAATTCACAATTAATCGAGCAGTTAAAATTTCACAGGAAAAGGATTAAGTCATAATTAACAAAAAATAGTATTAGTAATTTTTTGCATTTTTAAGCAGTTTAATGTAGTTAATAAATAACACATAAATTAAATTAATATTGAGGGCAGGAAAACATGGGGTAAAATAGTTATTAGTAAATTATTACTAATAGTTAAGAAAGGAAGCTACTAGTAAATATAGAAAGCATAAACATAATTAGAAATGAAGAAGTTAAGTTTGTAGTGTTGCTATTTAACTGGGAGCTAGACTTTAAAGTCCTGCACACCTGTTAGACAAATCACAAGTTATTGTTACATCTTAAACAACTCATAAAATACAGAAGAAAGTTTAAATAAAGTTTTTATTTTAGTCAAGGCATTTATTTTAGTCAGAGGCACAGCTAGTGTTATAGATGAAATTTCCACCACTTGTAGTTTAAATTAACATAACAGATAGTTCAAATTAAATGTTGATAATGTAGTCGAAGACTACACATTTAACGAATTAAAAACAAGCTGATGTAGATATTTTACCACTGCGCATTTAAATAATCAGCTAGCAAGAATACTAAAGCTGGAATTTCCTTGTAAGTAAAGCTAGCAAAAAACAACAGCAGCAAGGTGTGATTGCCAGAATAAAATAAGAATCAAAACCATCAGCTTAAATGCACACAGAGTGAATAAATATTCTGATGAGGAATATGGAAAGGAGAAGTTATAGTAAAGACTAACTGGTTAATTAACATAAGGCACTTTATAAGTTATGAATAACATCAAAGAATAATATTTACAAGACAGCTTGGATAATATGATTCTACTCAAATTCACAAAAAGTTAACTGAAACTCTTTTTTGGGGGGAACAGTGATAGAATTTCCCTGTGTTTTTCAATAAACAAATTGAACTGTTTTGTTTTTCTTTGCTTAAACAGTCTAGTTACCCTATTCCTAGAAAACTGGGAGTTGACATCATAACTAGGTTTTGCAAAGAATCTTGCATAGCTAGAATAAATAAATATGCCATGTATTACTTACTTTTAAAGGGTTTGGTGTTGGTGTGTGGAAAATACAAAATTTTCTTTGAAAATTTCTTGGTCAGTAATTTTATCTTTAAGAAATGTAAAATATGACAGCTATTATGATGTAAAATGTTTTTTATTCTTTCCCATTTAGTATTAATAATAAAATGTTTTTTAGATGGTAGGCATTGCATTCGAAATCAAAGAAGAAGAAGAACTTCAAGCAAAGGATCCTAATTCTGAAATTCAAATAAAATACAGAAAAATAAAGCCCTCATTTTTTGATGTTTTCCATTATGCATTTTGTATTGCTGGAGTCTTAATAGGTAAATGTTTATATTTATGCATATTTATAAGAAGTTCCTAAAAATTATCTTCTTTTGCATCTTATAGAAACAAATTTTAATTTTTTAAATAATAGGTTTTGAGAAATATATATATATATGTGTAATATTTCAGTTATTCCAACACATCGTGGGTGAATGGTGAGGGTATTCCGTTACACGTTTTGGCAGATGGTTGACGAAGCTGTGATGATTGAACCACGGAGAAAAAATATGACTCAAGACTTTCACTTTTAACAGCATATCTTTATTTTAATTTAGAGCAGATGATTTTTCCAGATGAAGTTACTAAAATAACTTATTCAGTAATTGAACTACTAGATATGACTGACTTTAATACGTCATAACATTCTAACAAAGAAAGAGGAGCATAGCGAAGGCGTTAGCAGGACGAAGGCGAGAAGGCATCTGTATAGGAAAACTTATGACACAGCATTTATATGAGGAGGTTATGTAATAGGCGCGAATGTTCCAGAAGGTGCTGGTCTAGGGGAAGATCCTGAATTGCAGAAAATTAATTAAAGGTTGCTAGTTCGCAAAAGCCCCCTTTTTTTTTTTTACCTCCCCCCCCCCCCCCCGTCAAAAGGAGAAGCCGAGGTGAGAAAAGCATTAGTACAGTAGTAAAGCAAAAATATGAGAAAAGACATGAAAACATCCAGGACATAGCATACAAGCTTTAACTATGGCCTATCATAGTTCATGACTTTCTCATATAAAATTTCTGACTGTATAACATATGAAATTTTTAACATTAAAACTATGTGTTATAAATAAATATACAATGACTAATTTTAAAACTATAGCATAATAAATATGGAATACTGATAAATAAATAAGTTATAATTACAAAAGTCTTCAGTTTTGTTAAAAATGTCCATTTTGTTTTTTGGAAGTCCTTTTCATAAAAAGAGTTCGAATAGAATGGAAATATCTGGTAAAATCTCTAAATGCCAGATAGTCCACAAATATGATGCATTTGTTCTTCTCATCGTAGGCAATTAAAGATTGACATATTTTACACTTCAATACAAAATATTATAATTATTCAAAAAACAATTCAATATAAATAATACAATTATAAACTAGAACATGAACATTTTCACTTAAAAACTATGGCATGTCCTCGCCAACAGATCAGTGTGATTACTTGCTGATGGTTGGGGGGTGCTATGTACAAATATCGAAAAACCTCCATTGCCTAATACAAGGTAACTGGTTTTTGGCATTGTGCATTACCTCAAAGTGTTTTTAGAAAAATAAAAGATCATACAAAATCAAAATTATAAGACAGATAACTTGTATAATCAAGTTAAAGTCTTTTTTATATTTTTGTGAATTAGAAACAAATATTAACCTACAATAAGAAGAAAATTTTTGCTACAAAATAATTTAAATTATGTGAAAAATATAAAAGGTCAAGATTGGGATAATAATTTGTCATAGTCGGGAAAATAACTTGTCATATTTAGGGTTTAAGTCTAAATCAGGTATTAAAAGTCAGAATCAGGAAAATGTAATTTTGAAAAATTTAATTTTAATTTTGAACAGAGATAGGAATTCTGCTATTTCTGGCAGTTAACTTAAACTCACTTGCCGAATTAAAAGGTCTTAATCTAGTTGAATGAACAATTTCTGATTTCTTTTTAGTTAAAGGATTAGGTTTATCAATTTTATAAGTAACTTCAGAATATTGTTTTAAAATTTTATAAGGTCCTGAGAATGGAGGAGATAATTTACGCGTAGTAGGATATTGAAATTCTTCATACATTACTAAATCACCAATTTTAAAATTACTAGGTTTAAAATGAATATCATATCTTTCTTTATTTACATTATGATAATCATCAGATCTCTTTTGAGCTATTTTTCTGGCTTCTTCTATTGACGGATACAATTCTTGATTTTGAATTAAGGAATCATAAGGTAATTTTCCATACATTAAATATGATGGAGGGAATTTTGTTACAGAATGAGGGGTATTATTATACTCTTCAGTTACTTGGGATAATAATTTTGTCCATGCTATATTACCTTGATAAGAATTTAGTTTACATTTTAATCTAGTTATAATAGTTTGATTAACACGTTCAATTTTACCATTAGTTTGTGGTCTATTTGCAGTAGTTAGCAATTGTTTTACATTATGATTCCTTAAAAAGTGCTTAAATTTTGAAGACGTAAAAGCAGCGTTCCTATCACTTAAAATCTTTTTAGGTACCTGAATTTGGAAAATTTGTTTTAAGCAATTTATATAAGTACAGTGGTGCCTCGCATAAAGAACGCCTCGCACAGCGAACTTCATTTCATGATTCATACAATGAACTTCGTTTCACACAACGAAGTTGCCCGAGCTTCCACGATTGCTGCCGATGTATTGCATCCTTCCGCGCAGTCACTGCGCTTAACTTAAACATGTATCGCGGCAATCTTTCTTCATTACGAATTAAATCATGCACGTATCACGGCAGTCGTCCTTTTAAGTTAAACTCAATATTTTTTTTTTATATCATGGCTTCTAAAAAAAGCAGGAAGGTGATTTCTATTGAAATGAAACAGGAAATAATTAGCAGGAGTGAATGTGGGGTAAAACAGTGTGACCTCGTCAAAGAGTTTGGCCTCAGCAAGACCACCATTTTCACCATTTTGACAAATAAGGATGCAATCAAATCAGCCAAAGTAGCCAAAGGAGTATCAAAACTATTTCATGAAAAACATAGGTCTTCAATCCACGAGGAAATGGAGAGGCTATTAGCGATTTGGATTAAGGACAGGCAGGTGAAAGGTGACGTAACAACCCAAGATATTATCTGTCACAAAGCCAAGAGAATTTATGACGATCTAAAGAAAAACGTCCCTGGAAGTAGCAGCAATCAAGATAATGAAGAAGAATTCAAAGCCAGCAGGGGGTGGTTTTTTAGATTTAAGAAAAGGTGTGGAATCCACAGTGTTACTATGCATGGTGAGGCTGGCAGTGCTGACAAGAAAGAAGCAGAAAAGTTCTCTATTAACTTTCAAAAATGTATTAAGGATGAAGGATACTGCCCACAGCAAGTGTTCAATGCCAATGAAACGGGTCTTTTCTGGAAAAGAAAGTAGCAGCAATCAAGATAATGAAGAAGAATTCAAAGCCAGCAGGGGGTGGTTTTTTAGATTTAAGAAAAGGTGTGGAATCCACAGCGTTACTATGCATGGTGAGGCTGGCAGTGCTGACAAGAAAGAAGCAGAAAAGTTCTCTATTAATTTTCAAAAATGTATTAAGGATGAAGGATACTGCCCACAACAAGTGCTCAATGCCGATGAAACGGGTCTTTCCTGGAAAAGAATGCCGAGCAGAACCTTCATTACAAAAGAGGAGAAGAAATTGCCAGGACACAAAGCCATGAAGGACAGACTTACCCTTATGTTTTCGTCTAATGCCAGCAAAGACCTCAAGATCAAACCTCTATTGGTTTATCAAACTGAAAATTCAAGAATTTTCAAGAAAAATAACGTTATTAAGTCCAAACTGCCCTTCCATTGGAAGTCCAATAAAAAAGCCTGGATGACCCAAGTTATCTACAACGAATGGATTCTGGAAACTTTTGCTCCTGCCGTGAAGAAATTCTTGCTGGAAAAAGAACTGCTGCTCAAAGCCCTTCTGATACTTCACAATACCCTTTCTCACTCAAAAGACCTAGAGGAAATATTGCAGGAAAATTATCCTTTTATCAAGGTGCAGTATTTGCCACCAAACACCACATCCATTCTTCAGCCAAGTTATTGCGAACTTTAAAAAACTCTACACTAGAGCCCTCTTTAATAAGGTGTTTGAAGAATGCGAGTTTGGTGGAGGCAATATGACTGTCTGAAAGTTTTGGAAGGAGAAATTTGATGTCCTTATGGCAATACGACTTATACAGAAGGCCTGGGAAGAAGTGTCACAAAGGACCCTCATTTCTGCTTGGAAGATGCTTGTGCCTTCGTGGACCCAGGAAGAAGCAGTAGTTGATGACACAGAAGTGGTGAAGGACAACATCACAGTGGCCCAAAGATTGGAATTAGAGGTAGAGAAAGAGGATGTAGAGGAGCTTATTGAGGAACGCGAAGAAGAGCTGACAACTGACGAGGTCCAAGCACTTCTTGTCCAGCAACAGGACAATGCTCAAAGGGAAGTGTCATCTGATAACGAGGAGCAACAATCAAACAATCAACCAATCCCAACTGCTGACATCAAGAACATCCTGGTCAAATGGAAAGCAGTTCAGGAGTTAACCAATGCCCACTATCCAGATTCAGCTGAAGCAAACAGGATCAACGATCTTTACTCCGATACTCTTGTCCATTATTTCTGGCAGATGTTGGAGAAAAGAGAAAAACAAACGACTTTGGACAGGTTTTTCATGAAACCATCGGGCAAAAAGCAGAAAATGGATGAAGATGTGCAAGATTCGGTAGACTCTACTTAGTCTGTCTTAAAATTAAAAAAATGTGTTTTTTTTTTTTTTTAAATTATGTTTTTAGATGTATCTAAATAAAAATAATAACAAAAAATTTATCTTTTTTTATGTCATCTTAGCATATTTTATGCTACAGAACGAATTATTTTTTTTAACATGTATTGTTATGGGAAAATGCGTTTCACATAACGAACTTTTCGCATAACAAACTTGCTCCTGGAACGAATTAAGTTCGTTGTGTGAGGCACCACTGTATCTGTAGTTACACTTTTAGAAGCAAAAGTCCAGATATATCTAGTTGCATGATCAATAATTATGTGAATATACTTTTTAGTAGAATTATAATAATTTAAACCACCTACAGTATCAATAGATAATACTTCAAAAGGTTCACTAACTGATGGTAAATTTTGCATTAAACCAAATTTCTTTTGTTTACTTTTCTTATTAAACTGACATACTTCACAATGTTTACAGTAATTTCTAACATCTTGAACAATTCCTGGCCAATAATATTGTGGAGATAACAAATTTAGCATAGATGATACACCAATATGACCAAATTGTATATGGGCCTTTTCAAGTAATTTCGTACGTAGAGACATGGGTATCACAATTTTGCACAATCCCTGTTTTCTGATAGTTAATACATCATTCATTTTCTTATACTTAATATTAGAAACATTATCTAAATTTTGATATTCTTTTATTTCTTCTAATGATAATAAATTAACTTGCAATCTTAAATGTTGACACATAGGATTTCTAGAGAGCATGTCAGCTTCAACATTAGTAGATCCTTTTTTATATTTTATATCAAAATCATACATAGATAATTTTAAAGACCACCTAAATAGACGACCTGTAGGGTGTTTTATATTTTTAAGCCAAACTAAAGCAGCATGATCAGTATGTACAGTAAAATGGTTACCATGTAAATAATAATAAAATTTATCAATTGCATCAATAATAGATAAACATTTCAGCTCAGTAATGGCATAATTTTGTTCATAAGATCTTAATTTTCTAGAATGAAAAGCAATTGGATGTAAACTACCATCAGGATGTTCTTGTTTTAAAACAGCACCAACAGCTTCTTTGGACGCATCAACAAATACATGACAGGGATATTTAGGATTAAACAAAGTTAAAATAGGTATAGAAATCAATGAATCTTTTAATTTTCGAAAAGCTTTTTGCCATTCATCAGTCCAATTATAAGGAGTATCTTTCTTAAGTAAATTTTTTTAATGGGGCTCTAATTTTAGCATAATTTTGAATAAATTTATGATAAACATTAATACTTCCTAAAAGTATCACAATGGGTATCACAATTTTGCACAATCCCTGTTTTTTGATAGTTAATACATCATTCATTTTCTTATACTTAGTATTAGAAACATTATCTAAATTTTGATATTCTTTTATTTCTTCTAATGATAATAAATTAACTTGCAATCTTAAATGTTGAAACATAGGATTTCTAGAGAGCATGTCAGCTTCAACATTAGTAGATCAAAATCATACATAGATAATTTTAAACCACCTAAATAGACAACCTGTAGCGTGTTTTATATTTTTAAGCCACACTAAAGCAGCACGATCAGTACGTACAGTAAAATGGTTAACATGTAAATAATAATAAAATTTATCAATTGCATCAATAATAGATAAACATTCCAGCTCAGTAATGGCATAATTTTGTTCATAAGATCTTAATTTTCTAGAATGAAAAGCAATTGGATGTAAACTACCATCAGGATGTTCTTGTTTTAAAACAGCACCAACAGCTTCTTTGGACACATCAACAAATACATGACAGGGATATTTAGAATTAACCAAAGTTAAAATAGGTCTAGAAATCAATGAATCTTTTAATTTTTGAAAAGCCTTTTGACATTCATCAGTCCAATTATATGGAGTATCTTTCTTAAGTAAATTTTAAGTAAATTTGTTAATGGGGCTCTAATTTTAGCATAATTTTGAATAAATTT
This sequence comes from Stegodyphus mimosarum, assembly GCA_000611955.2. NCBI lineage: Eukaryota > Metazoa > Arthropoda > Arachnida > Araneae > Eresidae > Stegodyphus > Stegodyphus mimosarum. The sequence continues at coordinate 47,919 of KK122203.1, forward strand.
ATGATAAACATTAATACTTCCTAAAAATCTTTGTAATTCTTTGACATTTTTAGGGGGTTGCAATTTCTTAATAACCTCTATATTTGCATTACTGGGCTGGTATTTTCCTGCTTGAATTTCATATCCTAGAAAATTTATTTTTTCTTTAGCAAAATTACATTTAGATTGTTTTAATTTTATATTCTCTTTCTCACATATATCAAATATTATTTTAAGATGATTTAAATGTTCATCAAAATTTGGAGATAATACTATAATATCATCAAAATAATTTAAAGCAAATTGAATCTGATATTTGTTTAAAATTTGTCTAAGAGCTCGTTGGAAAACAGCTGGGGAATTTTTCCAGCCAAAAGGTAATCTAGTAAATTCATACAGTCCAAAATTTGTAGTAAATGCCAATTTTTCAGTATCCTTTTCATTTAATTTTATATGCCAATAGCCTGATGCCAAATCCAATGTAGAAAAGATTTTTGCATTTGTTAATTGATCTAATACAGCATCAATTCTAGGAATAGGTTCAGAATCAGTTTTAGTAATTTGATTAAGCTTCCTGAAATCAATACACAATCTGCTTCTGGACTGCTCATCTCGCTTATAAGTTACAGGAGCAGCATAAGGACTATAAGAAGGTTTAATAATTCCAGCTTTTAACAATTCATCTATTTGTTTTTTAATTTCACTATTATCTTTAGGAGATGCTCTATATGGTCTATAGGCTATTGGTAATTCAGATGTTAATATAACTCTGGAAGGTTCAACCCTTATACAACCAACATCGTATTTACTTTTTGCAAATATATGATTATGATCATTCAACAATTTCTGTAATTTACTATCAGAGTTTTTACTATTTTCAAAATAATTGCCACAATTTTTAGTACTAACATCATTTTTACATACAAAATTTCCACTATTATCAAAATATTACTAGATTGTTTAGCACTGATATCATTTTTACCTACATAATTATTTTGGAAAAACTTGTCTACTTTAACATTTTTACTTACCTGTTTTCCAAGCTGATACACTTCATAATTACGAAAATTCAATTGTAATTTAAATAATGAAACACATGGTGATAAAAGCAATAAGTAATTCAAATTTGAATCTACTACATAAAATATCACATTATTTTCTATTTTGCCTACTTTACACTTTACTTTGATTATTTTCTTTGTATGAACTTGACTAGATATGGAAAATATTTTATCATGGGATTTCACTGAAATTTCTCTAAATTTATCACCAATTTTGTTAAAAATTTGTAACGGTAGAACGTTAATTTGCGATCCCGTATCAATAATACTGGGAATTTTTTCCTGTCCAATTTGGACATTCACTTTAAAGTAATATCATTTTAAACTTCTCTTTTAGGAACCGTGTTATAATTAATAGCAGGTAATTGTGGATATCGAATTGGTCTATAAGGATACTGAAGAGGTCGGTATGGCACTTGTTGATAATTAAAAGGTCTCACACTACTAAAACTTTGATAAGGAGTGGATTGCACTGTCCTGGGATAATAGCACCTCGGAAGAGTTTGCCTTGGAGAAACAAATTGGTAATTACTATTTCCTAGACCATCCAACAGCATCTGAACTGGAAACAGTTTCCTAGCAAGAATAATCCAGTCTTTCGGTGTATCTATTTTTTGCACTGTTAGCAGCATTCTTTGAGAATGAGTAAGTCCTTCCGTAAGTGCTTCCACCATTGTGGATTCTGTTAATTTCAAGCTGGCTCCTAATTTCAACTTATTACGAAAATAAGCATCAATATTATTAAATTTCTCGTATTTTAAAGACACAAAATCACTAAAAGTAACAGATTCCGATGTTGTGAAGTATGTCTCGAAAATATCCTTTATGTTGTTCCAGTCTTTATCTAAACAATCACATAAATAGAGGGCTAAAGGGCTCTCCTCTAATACACTCTGAGAAAACAAATTTCTTTTCCTTTTCTGGAATGTTCTTTGCAGCACATTTCTCTTCAAACAATAGAAGATATTTGTCTATTGGAAAATTTGTACTTGTGCCATCAAAAATAGGGAATTGAAATTTTGTTGTATCCACAATAGCTACGGATTCTTGCTTATCATTTGCCATTTTTGCTGTTTTTGAGCATGTTAGCATTCCAATCGAAAAATCTTGAATTTAAGAATTCGCATACACATCAATTTGGACACTAAAATCAATCACTTTAGAAGCACTTGTTAAAACACATACCTTTGGAGACGAGGTAAAACACTTAAGCATCACCGGAAAAGAAGCAAAACCATAAGACGATCACACACTGTCCTTGACCCACTGTTGAATTTAGAAGCGCGCTAGAAATAAATCCAGGAGCTTTTTTCCCACGTAGAGGATAAATCCTACCGGCTAATTAATAACTGTAATATTTCAGTTATTCCAACACATCGTGGGTGAATGGTGAGGCTATTCCATTACATGTTTTGGCAGATGGTTGACGAAGCTGAGATGATTGAACCACGGAGAAAAAATATGACTCAGGACTTTCACTTTTAACAGCATATCTTTATTTTAATTTAGAGCAGATTATTTTTCCAGATGAAGTTACTAAAATAACTTATTCAGTAATTGAACTACTAGATACGACTGACTTTAATACGTCATAACGTTCTAACAAAGAAAGAGGAGCATAACAAAGGCGTTAGCAGGATGAAGGCGAGAAGGCATCTGTATAGGAAAACTTATGACGCAGCATTTATATGAGGAGGTTATGTAATAGGTGTGAATGTTCCAGAAGGTACTGGTCTAGGGGAAGATCCTGAATTGCAGAAAATTAATTATATGTAAATTTTTTTTTTTTTTTACATATATATTTTTTTTTAATCCAAAAAGGCTTTTCCCTAAAGGACTATTGTTTTCGTTTTATGATTTTTTGTCGGTTCACTCTGAATGCCTTTTCAAATTGTTGTCACTGAATATTATATATAAATAAAGGTAACTCACGAAATGTTTAAAAAATGCCCCTTTGGACATAATTTAAAATCTGAAACCTTTCAGATTTTATTTATTTATTTTGTGTTATATATATTTGAGATCCTATTTCATCTTAAATTCGAGTGGTTTTAGTGGATTTCTTTTTTACAGGACCTTATTACAAATATCGAACCTTTTGGGATATGTTTTATTTGCCATACAGTTCGTATGTTCCGGCAAACAGATTTTTGATTCAAAGAATTCAGATTGTGCCATTTTATGTCTTACTTTATTTAGTAGGCAATTTTCTTTATCCACTTGAAGTAAGTTCTCTGTTTTTTAAAATAAATAAATAATTTCTGTCATAAATATAATTTTTTTCTTTTGTTTAGATTAATTTTTACTGATAAAATTATTTTTAATGTAATGCTATCAGCAATTTTTTTCAATACAATTTTGCAACAAATTATGTATCAATAGAAATGGACATACAGATTGATTTATAATAATTTTGTAAGTAGTATACGTATCAATGAACAGAACATGTACTCATTTTTCTTGCATTTCCTATTATTGTATAGTGTAAATCTTTCTTAGTAAATTAAATCTTAGTAGTTTTCAAGTAAATTATTCTCAATTTTTATGTTATTTAAACTATATTTTTTACAACACTTATCTTGAAATTTTACTGGAGGATAAGGATA
>KK122203.1:51647-83425 GCA_000611955.2 Stegodyphus mimosarum
ATTTAATATCTGATTATTAAATATTTACATAAAAAATTAATAATTTATTAACTAATAAAAATTTATTCAGTTCCTTAAAATTAAATCAATGAGAAAATCATATTTCATATAATAACACTGTCGAATTAAACACTATTAAAATTAAATACTTAAACTTTACTTATTGTAATGAGGGTATTTGCATATCAAATCGTAATAATTAAAAATTAAAGAAATCAAATATATATATTGAATTACTAAATTCTTGCATAATGAAACACAATAAAATTATTTGCAATGCAATAAATTATTAAAATTTATTACAATATAAAGTCTGAGATCCGGACGTCCAGGATCCGGAATGATCTAAAATCCGGATCTCAAAGCCACAAACGTTTTTTTTTTTCTTTCGTATGTGTTTCGCATGCGCATTTAATTTTTTCTTCCATAATAAAACACATATAGAGTTCCAATTCTTAATTTCACTTAAGTATTCAATGAAAGTATCTCGTTCTTGTCGAAATCAATCATTTAAGCATAAATTTGTGAGATTAATAATTTATATCCCTGACGCCAACCTGGCGAATCATTATTTATTATATTTTGCTTTCATCTTCACATGTTTTTTAATACATGACAATTTGAGTAATGACTCATGCAGCGATGTCTAAACTTTTTTTTTTTAATATTAGTAACTGAATAACAAGAGTATCGCAACCTTTTATGCTGACATTATGCTTGGTGATGATTACAGATTTAAGTTAAAAGTGCTAAGAAATGTGGATGAGGAAAAATTTAACAAAAATTTCTTTATATATGCTAAAAATAGATTTTGTTAATGAAACTTATTGGTGAAAAGATTATATTTAGTGTTATCTGAGTTAAGAATAAGTGATATGTTATTCACATAAACCCAGAACCGATGTCAGAGCTCGTATGCCCGCACCGGGTGGCAGAATTTAGGGAAGATAAAATTTTTGGAATTTTGAGAAGCGCCGAGCAGCAAAATGAAGGGATGACAGAATTTTTATAATTCAGGGAAAGAATTAGGATCCAAAGTTTAGGGGTGGCAAGAATTTAAAACTTGGAGGCACGTTGTAGCAGAATTTAGGACTGGCATAGACCACATCAGGTGATATCTAGCACCACCAGTAGCTAAGTATATATAAGTATATTTAGCACCACCGGTAGATAAGTATAAGTTAAGTATATGTGGGAGTTTATTTACTCACAATTCAGATTAGCTTTAAGCATGTACAAGAAATAGACGTAGGTATAATAAATAATTAAACTAATACAAATTCAGGCTTTATTCAGTACGCAATAGAAGCAAGACAAAATTTAGCAGAACAACTTGTCTTTCATCGCCAACTTATGATACATACCAATAATGTATAGCGGATGCTATTAAGCTAGGCTAAAATTATCTTCACTAGATTCTAAGGAATTTCAGTTAATGTGCCAGACTGTGCTGCTCTTTGATCTTCTAATTTGACCCAGCTTATTATTTTTTGCAGACTGTTATTATTACAGCAATTTTATAAAAATTAAAGCTTTAACTTTCGATTATGTCGAAAAGAGTTTCTAATTCTGGAGCTGCAAAAGGATCTGCAAAGCGAAAGAATGTTTCGATGTCCATTAAACAAAACATGAAATTGCTGCAAAAAATGGATAAACGCATATCTGTCTCAAAATTACCCAAGGAGTATGGCATTGGAAAGTCAACTACGTATGATGAAGAAAAAAGATTTTTTTTTTAGTCCAAAGGGATTTGAATCCCGAAGGACTATTACTTTCGTTTTGGCATTTTGCATCATTTCACTTTTCAATTTACTGCTTATTATTATTATGTAGCTTTCTCTTCAAAAATCGTATGCATTGCACAGGAAAATAAAAAGGAATTTTAATTACAATTCTAAATAAATAGCCAAATGAATGTGAAATTCGTAACAATATTCTCTAAAACTTTAACGAATTTTTCATTAACAATCTCAAAGATTTCAAAGCCAGCAATACCAATGTTGTACAGAAAAACATTTTTATCTCCAGCGCATGAGAGTGTGTGCCGAAATTTTTAAAGATATGCTCAATTTAAAATTATTTTGCAATATTGCTGTTGAACTGAATTTTATGGTTTAAGTGCGAAGAACATGGTATTTAATAAATAAAGATAACATGCAAAATGTTAAATAAACACCCCTTTGGACATAATTAAAATCTGAAACCTTTCAGTTTTTTTTTTTTTTTTTTTAAATTTCTTGTGGATTCCCGACACCCCACTCGGAGTGATTAAAAAAAAATTGTTCCTCGTGGCTAAAAGTGATGATCATGACAAAGTGATGATTGATTAGATCAGACACAAGGGCGTGCCATTGATGGGTCCAGTGGTAATGGCTGAAGCCAAAATATTTCATGATGGAGTGAACTTAAAAACTGAGTGCGCATATTCGACAAGTTGGTTAACCAAATTTAAAAATCGCCATGGTATGATGCAGTTAAAAATTTCAGGAATTTTGTAACTGAACAAGAAATTATGTCTGTTTATAGAATTAAATAGAAAGTATTAGCATGAAAAACAAAACAATTTAAACAACTTACATTGAAAGAAATGTTTAATAAAGTTAACAAAGAAATATTAAGCTCTTTTTTTTGTAAATTTTGATACCCTTTAGATCATAAATATTCCTTTATTTCATATTTTTAATTGTATAATTTCTGCGTGCCATGTTACTAGATTTAAATTCATGATCTAATATCCAGAAAAATGCCAAATCCAGAATTGCCGAAGTCCTAACGAGTCCAGATCTCGGACTTTGTATTGTATACGACCAATAGATGAAAAGATTCATTTTTCAGTATGTGATAATAGAGCAATCGAATTTGAACCCACTCAAACACACTTATTTTCTTTGCTGATAGAATAGCAATTTTTTGGATTTTATTTCAAAACAGAAGGATAATTATAAAGGGTACTTAGAGATTAAAGGTGTTTTACTTCAAAATATATATAATATTAAGAAATCAAATACACCTGTTTGGTATTAATATTATTTTTCTGAGAAAGTTGATCTTCATCAGAAAGCTATTTGCTGATATAATTTCTGATATGTTTTCTTTAACTAGATATTGAACATTTCACATACATTCATTGATTTAATATGCATGAATATGACTTTAGTTAGTGAACCTAAAATATCAAACAAAGATGTAAAGGCAAGTAGAGTAGACCCAAATAAGCATATTTTGTAGTGGAATATGTCTGTGGAAATGCTACTTTAAGTGCTCGCACATACGAAAACATGAACATCAGGTGAGAAAGGCAAGTAAAATCAAAAGAAACATTTTAGTAATTCAACTTTTTACAGTGAATGCTCAGAAAGTGCAGCCACCAGTGATAATACAAGATTCATGGCAGTGGTGCATGGATTGGCATATTTTAGCCAAGATCTCAGGCATCTTGTGCATATTTCCTTAACAGTCTGATTACTAGATCTTCATTGGACACAATAGGACTTCTGTAGATCATGTTCTCAGTGTGCTTCCAGAAGAAATCCTTGTACGTTAAATCTGGTATATGGATGTATTGTGGGAGTAAAATATTTAAGGTGCACAAATTCAAAGTTACTTCTTATTAATCTAGGTTTTTTTCGTGCAATCCAGGTTCTAACAGATAAACATAGTTTTATCTCTTAAGCTGGTAAAATTGTGGGAGACAGATAAATAAGACAAATATATAAATTCACAAATATTCCTTTTTTTAATATTTAGGTTTTTACTAAATTGAAAAAATCTCATTAATTTCTCATTATTCAATTTCTCTTATTAATCTAGTTTTTTATCATGCAATCCATGTTCTAATGGATAAACACAGTTTTAACTCCTAAGCCAGTAAAACTGTGGGAGATAGATAAATAAGGCAAATTCACAAAGATTCATTTTTAATATTTTAGGTTTTTACATAACATATCAGTATCTGGTATGGTATCAAATTCCGTAGAAAAATATTAGCTCCTGAATAAAACAAAAGAACAATGAATAAATTTACTATTCATATCTATAATAGACAAATAAAATTCCCAGTTCCTTACCTCAGGCTGTTAGAGGTGCTTGATTTCATTTAATAACTGGACATGATTATTTACAGCAGCATTTACATCGGATTGGAGTTAAGGATTCAGCTTGTTGTCTCTGTGTCAAAGGTGATATAGATAGTGACTACCTCAAGAACTGCCCTATTATTAAAGCTTATAATTGCTATTGAACTGCCCTATTACCTAAAGCTTATAACAGACAACTCTATCGAGGTTAATTTATACCCTTGCTTTTTGCACTCTCATTATTTTATTTGGTTGCTCATTGACTACGGGCAGAAATGCTAAAGATGGGCATAGGGTAAAAAAATATTTAATAGACATAGGAGAAAAAACTTGACCTAGTTAGAATTGCACATCAAAGATTACGAAATCATTTTTCATCCTAAGAGGAGGTGAGGAATACTTGTGCAGGATGATGTCAAGACTTATATCATACCGTCTTGATTATAACTTTACAATTTCGTTTGAAAAAATTTTCTCAAGAGTAGCAAATGAATACATCACACTAAGTAGCAAGTTTCCTAATTCAAAGCACATAAAAGTTCTTCAATCTGAAAAACAACTGGAAAGTTGTCTTCCAAAGCAATGGAATCTGAAGATACATGCTTGCTTTAGGGCAGCAGAACACAGGTGTGAGCCATCAGGATCATTCAATAATCCACAAGTCAAAATCAAAGAACATGCTTAGGAAATAATCTCCAGCAAAGGTGCCATAGGCAAGAATACTTCATGTTGGTTATCACTCATCACATCACGATGAGAAACTGAAATTCCAGATCTTCTCAGGTTGTAATCAGTGAAGATGCTCAAGAAACAGTCTCTCCTTAATCATCACCACTCGAAACAGAAATTGTTAAATATCCAAACTCTTAAGTATTAGTCTTAATTACTCTTAAGTATTAGTCTTATTAATTAATTATTACTCTTAAGTATTAGTCTCATAAGTATTTATTCTGTAAATATCTGTGGCCTGAAACATGACATCGTTTTCACTCTTTTCTCCATTTTATTCTCTTTTCCTCCTCCTTTTTCTTCTTCCTTTTTCTTTTTCATCACACACTAAATAATAGCCTCTAGTAGGCTCAAACATGCAATAAATTACAGTCTAGTTCTGTTGATCATTCTTCAAAGGGTGATCTCTCATTAGATATATCATCCTTGTTCTTATAAATTGTTATCATCCTCATTCTCACAAATCTGTTCTGTCCATTTATGCACACCTGATCTTTCGAAATACTTTTCTTTCCATTTCTTCTTCTTTGTTACTAAACTCTAAAAATCTCGCCCTCTTTTTCTTTTCTTCTTACCACTGCCGTCTTTTTTGTCTTATCCTTTCTAATATTTTTCTCTTTATTGTGTTACCTAATTATTAATTAAAACTGGCTTTTGATGCAACCAAACATCATTTTACATTGGTCAAAGAATATGTGAATCACTTTTTCAAAACCATTAAAACCACAGAGAGAAAAATTTATGCAGCATGCTTTCGCCATAACTCCAATAAAAAAGATTAATTTTTGTTACTTTAACCTGTTAACTGGGTATGATGACATTAAGATTACCCAAATAAAATTATTATTTGTATTTGGGTAAAGATTACCCAAATACGAATGACAACATTTCTCATCATTGAAATTAACCTTATTATGTTGAAAGTGGTATTTCTGTTTAATCTTAGTGTGGCTATATGGCATCATATTATTGATGAGTCATGCTTTTGCAGTCTGGTACTTGAGTGCTATTCATGAGCAACTGGTCAGTACATGTTCTTGTCTGCTTATACATTGTGAATCGAATTTGCACAGTTTGCTTCATGTTAGTCTGCATTTCAGTATTTTACATATTGGTTATTTCGGTAATTGTTATTTTCTTCAAAATATGACTAAAAGTTATTTGTTTAAAAGTGTGCCACATTGCTTCAAGAAGTATCATATGGCAAATTAATTCTTTGAATATAGAAAATTCTTGATTTATATATTAAATATCATAAAATGTTTTGTGGAAGTAAAAAAAATAATAATAATGAAAAAAAAACAATATGTTAAAAAAAAATTTTTCTTTTATTACTTGAAGGGTGATGGCATTACTTATCACTGTGAAAGAAAAGCCTCCAGTGTGAAATAAGTTTCACAAAATTTTATTCCCTGATTAACAGGTTAAAAGGCTTACAGCAGAAGACCAAAGATATCAGATGAAACAATTGATAGGCAATAATAGGCTCAGCAGACAGTCTGTCTGCTTATTATTCCTTTCTAAATCCAAGCACAGTCCTAACAGTAAATAGCATCAAACATATAAAGGAACATTTTTTCAAAGTTGCTACTTGCAGAATCTCTAACTGAGATCAGATACTGATATCTCTAACTAAAAGAATTGGCTTTTTCAATTATTTTGAGATTGCTAATTTCAGCAATAAAACAGTCAAGTACAAAGAGTCATTTTCTTATGGAGCAACATTTATTCCTTTTTCCCGAGTCCCCATGGGTTTTAAACCAATTTGTCTCATTAGAACAACAGGCAGTATAATTTATTTTACTATGAGGAACTAAAAGCGAAAGTATTTTCCCAAGGATTCTTTATGCTACATCTTTTGTTTATCTATTCTCACCAATACCTGCAAAGCTACTTACTGTCACACCGAAATTACCTGCTTTTCATTTTCAATGAATTGAAAACAAAGCAGTTAATGTTATTTGGACTTCTCTGAAGTCAGATTGGTGCATAACATAATACAGTCCGATTCCTACAACAGTGATACAGTTGCTACATAACTCCAATCCAATGGTAGCCATAAGCAGCATCAAGATAATTTCTGCTGAAGTGAGCCTTGAGCTTCATTGTGCTGGAAGAACACTTGTATGCAAATAATTGGAGGTTCAGAAGAAGTTATATTAAGATATCTTTTAAAAATATTCCATATGTATAACTATCAAAGCAACTGGATAGAATGCACGGGTTTCTGCTAAGTACTTGTGTACCATGCCAGCATAAATATTAATGAAAAATGATTCCTGGTAAGCATGTGAATTCATGCCATATAGATCATCATTTATCTAAAGGTGAGGTGTTAATATATCAGGACATGCAAATGTTGTAAGTAATCAGCAGTAAATCATATTCACTCATCAGTAAATCTCATCAGTAAATCATATTCACTGATAGGGCCAGATAAAGGAAAGCAAGGATTTACTGCAATCTGCTGTAAGTAGGCTGCAGCAAATCCTTACTTCGCATTATTTGACATCTGATTTCAATGCCTGCACTCTCTGCAAATGCATTTCATTATTATTTAAGGTCTTCTAAACAGCAGATTTGAGCAATATCTGAAACTTTTCAGATACAGATAGGTTTTTAAAGCTATACTTGTGAAATTTTAGGCGTGTTCAAAGTAGTCTCCTCCAGCGTCAATTCGCTTCTGTAGGCAAATTTTACAAAGATTAAATGTCTCAAGCCATTCATTTCTTGGAATCGATAAAAAATGCATTTATAGCCTGCCTCATCAATCTCATCTTTGGAATGAAAATTACAAAAGTTCTTTTTTTGATTAAAAAATAGCCAAAAGTCACACATAGGTGAATAGGGTAGATCTTCTATCAGTTTGATGTGTTTTTGTTCTAGAAACTCAAATGTCAGTTTTGCTGAATGAGAAGATGCATTGTCATGATGAAGCATGAGTCTCTAACATTCATTTTTTGAAGAATTTCTGACAGACACTTATCAGTATACCAGTTGCTTGGGACTGTCTTCTGTCTTTTCAGCTTGAAAGCTTTGACTAGTCTTGACTTCTGACAACGAAAAGGCATACATTACTTTTTTCATGGCATGTTGTCTTTTTACTGTTGTAGGCATGGAATCATCTTCAAAGGCCCATATTTTACTTTCTTGACATGTTGGAATGTCAAAAAATGGCATCTACATATCATCACCAGTTACGATTTTAGAAATAATGCAGTGGCCACCATTTTTAAGTAATTTAATATCTTCTTTATTGATTCTGAAATGCTCCTCTTTTTGGTGCTTAGTTAAATTATGGAGAAACCAATGACAAACTAGTTTTTACATATGATATTCTTTATGAATAATTTTATGTATGATATCAGATTCAATGTTGTTAAGTTCCTTCTGCATCATTTGGTAGGTGCAGTGATTACTATCGATTAACATTTTCTGTATGGCAGACACATTGTCTGGAATTAGTGCTGACAATGGCCTTCCTGTGTGTTAGTCATCCTGAAGAAAGTTACAACCTCTGTGAAATTCTGAAAACCATCTGAATACAGTAGCACAAGATGGATCTTTATTTGTAAATGTTAATTGTAGATGTTGAATGCATTTTTCTTGATTTAATCTCATTTTAAAGTCATAGAAAATCATAGCATGATAATGTTCTTGCATCAACTTCATTTTTCCTTCTGCTTAAAATTTATTCTGCTACTTGCAGTTGAATAATAAAAAAATCATCTGCTATGCTAAAATAATTCATATTTGCAAATCTAACCATTATTTTTTTTTTCTGACACTGATAGTCTGGGATTATCTCAAAAATTTCAGAGTGACCTACGTAGTTGGTTAGCTCACTAGCTCATACCCAAAGTCTGGCCAACAAATCTTGTGCCTGTAGTAGTATCATCCTCAAAAGTGTATACTATTATAGCTTGTTCCACTGCATGAGTTCTGCAATATCTTTTCTTGCCCACATTATGAAATGATTTGCTCTTGCACAGCTCCTGGTTAATGCATTTTCAAACATTCAGTGATTCAACTGCTGTGTACTCTGGGATCATTCTCAGCACATCTCAGACATTCCTGTCTGCAACACTTAATATAATGCACGTCAACAGGCTGCATGTTTGTATCTCAAAATCCACATGGGAAGGGACAATAAGTAAACTGCTTTCCTCAATAGCATCCTTTACCATTTCAGCAAGTCATTTTCACACACAGATTCCATTACAAAATCTAGTTATTTTGATCTTCTCTTTGACTTGGCTTCACAGTTTTGTGAGATATTTTAGAATCGCTCTATTAAGTGTTAAAGTAACAAATATTAGACAGGATGTTTTAAAAAGATTATTACAGTGTTAATAATTTCTTAAATGACTGGTTGTAGGTATGTAATTCGAGTTTATAGAATTACTTAAATAAGGTAAGCATTCACACTATTAGAATGTGGGAATGCATGACTCTTTTGTAAAAATATATGAAATTTAAATATTTGCTTATAAGTTTTAATCAGTAAGTTGCTCTTTATCCAAAGAAACAGAAATTCAGTTTACTATATAAAACTGATCTAAAAAGAAAATTATTCAAAATTAAAACTGAAAAGTATTGATTTTGAGTTCATATAAAAATTAAATTACATTAGTTGAATAAAATTCCAAATTTTAGTTTTCCTATTGAAACCCTTGCACCCGTGTACATGTTTTCTTGATAAAATTGTCAGGACTGAGTGTTCAGTGCATATTCTTGGAAAACATCTTCGTGAACTCCTTACATCCTGATCTGGAATAGGGAGTTGAATGCAGCTATGTTCTTTGGTAGAATATTGTGATTAAAGTGGTAGAAGAACTGCACTTTGAAGGGATTTAAAATCCTCTTTTATTAAACCACAATTATTTACAGCCACTTCCCAGCTTGGGAGGGATACAGAAAATAACGACCGCCACTTGGGTTTAAACTGAACAATCAAATTAATTTAAACTAAAACTAATTAGAAATTAAATAGTCGTTGCTCACAGAGCTACAACGCGAGGTTGGCCTCTAAACTAAATGGTGCGTAGCAAGATTGAACTAATACTGACGCACTTTGAGTTACTTCAATAAGTAATCACTTAACAGCGCTACGGCTTAGAATTTAAATACTAGCTAATCGGGCGAACGTCGAATAGAGTAACAGTGAAATTTGCTGAAACAACCTTGTATTTGTCGTACATTTACTAAAAAACACTCAATCGATTTCGAGGGCAGCTACAGGTCCCTCCTCATCAGGAGAAAAAAATATCTAGAAAGGGAAAGACAGCTGAGTAACAGGTTTTTATACTCTCGGGTAGAACCACGCGCGAGGAGGCAATGCCATCTATCGGCAAAAATAATCATCAAGAATTATCTTAATAGAATTTTAAAAGCGGTAGGAAGGACTGGATTAGACTTAAAACCGTTCACTAAACTTGCTAAATCTTTGTGAATATGGAAAGCCTCAAGAAAATCCAATTCATTAACGGAAGAAGCTTTTTGGATAATTTTTGCGGATCCAAAGTCAAAATTATGATTAAATTTCCAACTATGATACGCTATTGAAGACTTGTTAATTTCGCCGTTTCGGACGTAAAATTCATGTTCCTTGATACGAAACTTTAACGCTCTTTTTGTTTGGGCAATATATCTCAAGCCACACTGACACGATATACTATAAATTCCCCAAGAATTAAAGTCAGAAACAGAATCTTTTAGAGCCGAACCGTGAATTTTATTGATAGGGGAGAAACTGACCTGAAAATTGAATTTGTGGAGAATCCATGCAACCTTATAACTAACAGAAGGATAAAATGGAAGCACGACAAAGTCATTAATATTATTTCTAACAGTGGAATGTCTTCTATGATGGGAATCTGAAAACTTTTTAACAGCTTTATCAATGATCACGGGAGAAAATCCTCGGTCAATAGCAACTGCTTTTAAATAATTAAGTTCATTGGTAAGCAAGGATTCTGTGGAACAAACTTTGAGTGTGCAAAATACATAATAGTGAAAAGAAGCCATTTTTTGCTTAACAGGGTGGCATGACTTAGCATGGGGTGGTAAACAAACTGCAAAGGTTTTACGTTACACAGTAGTGCTAAAATCAATTTCATTGCGGATTATAAGAATATCGAGGAAAGGGAGAGAATTATTGGATTCAATTTCAAGAGTGAATTGGATGGCTGGATCAATTGAATTTATAGTAGATAAAATCTCGGATAAATCGTCTTTATTACCGTCAAAAAGTGCGAAAGTGTCATCTACATAACGAATCCAGAGACGAAAAGATAGTTTATCAAATAATTTTTCCTCAAAATAGTGCATATAAATGTCAGCAAGTACAGGACTGAGAGGATTACCCATAGCTAATCTTTCAATTTGACGATAATATTCATTTTGGAAAACAGTGGGTTTGACTGAGATAGACTTTAGTAAGCGAAACCAACTCATCAATTTCAGTACGTGTGAAATGGAATTCCCGAAACCTAGTTTCAAGACATTTTAGTTCTCCTTCAACTGGAACACTAGCAAACAGTGATTTGACATTAAATGAAACCATAATGGAATGCAGTGGAGAAATATCTTTAAGTTTATCAATGACTTCAAAGAATTTTTTACAGTGTGAATATTCTTAGCAAGTAAAGGAGAAAATCAAGAAATAAATATTTGGCCAAAAGATTTCAGTATGTGTGAAATGAACAATGGTGGTGGAGAATCATCATCCACCACCTTTTAGTTCGGGTGCCACTTATAGAGACATTAGGTATTTTGTGGAAGCAGAAGAAATGAGCAACGCCTTTGCCAGGAATCGAACCACAGAACTCTCGGTTACACGTCGAACGTGCTGACCACTGCATCACGAAGGCATGCGAAGAAGGCGGGAGAAATACCTTATATGTGGATTTTGTCTTCCACAGATTCTATCCTTTCCTAAATACTTGTTAACAAGAAAAAGTTGATTCACTCATGTATGATATTGAAAACTGTGGCAATATATTAATCACTTTCCTATCAATTGTTGAATACGCATTTTCAACGGAAATCCAGAATTTGCTCAAAATCATCTTATTAAATATTATTTTCAATTAACCATTCAATTTAAGTTCTTCACGAGATAACACAAAGTAAGTTCATAAAGCTCTTCTTCTTTTAAAGCCAAGTTCTGAGGATGAACAAAAATTCAAGAGAATAGATTTGTCACTCAGTCATAACATGTGGACAGGGTTGGAAAATGATAATCAGTTTTTTTCAATGCCTCTCTAGGTGAGGTACAGTAAACTTGAAATTTGTTAGTATCCATCTTCATTCTTTAGTTCCGCCAGTAATTCAAGCATACCAAGATTCCCTTTTACAACATGATCTATTTATAAGTTTAATTTTCTTTTAAATCTAAGAATCTTGTCACTTGAAGCTATTATATTTTCTCTTCTGCCTTACATTAACTTATTCACTTTTTCAAGTGATGAAAAATATCTGCTAAATAAGCTAGCATCTGCACCTACATTTGACCCTCAAAATATTTAGTAAAATCTTATTTCTAGTTTTGTTGAAAATGTGCAAGCATTCATTTCTTAAGCTCAAAAACACTATTAAAAACTTTGCCTGTACTTACCATTCGATTTTAATTTATAAAAACAGATTTGTGTGCTCTTGTTGCCATTTTTCAGTTGATCACACAAAACCTCTTCAACATCATGTGACAAAGCATTAATTCATCGACTTGCTGCATTACTCAAAAGTGGAATATTTTCAGTTTTGTTTACTGCATCCTTTTCCAACATTTTACCCACTATAATTTTTTACATGTGAGCATTATTAGATTTTCATTGACTGTGTGACATTTCCTTTTCTGTGGAATAAGCTCTGCTACCAAATAACTTACTTCCTGAGTCTTTTCCCTAACTGTGAATATGTTTACAAATCTGTATTCTGTTTATTTTGAGGTTTTAACAGAGTTTTAAAATGGTAAACAGTTTTATTTTTCGTATTAGTATGATTTGTCATGAAATGTCTGTTCAGTTTTATTGGAGCCATTGCTGTATTCGAAAGTGTTTTTACCACTAATGAGACATAATGGAAGAGGACCTTCTAGATACCAGTCCATGTAAAGTTCATTGATAAATAACTTTCACTGTAGAACGCAACTTTTCTGCACCTCTTTCTCTGTCATTCTTTTGAAATTTTGTATGAGATTCTAAATCTTCATCTCTAGTCTGTTCAGATTATCTGGATTGTTTGTCTTCAAGTATAGTCACATGTTAACTGTTAAATCTGTAGAAGAATTAAATGAGAAACAAAACCAAATAAATTATTAATTAAAGTAGTAAAATAATAGTAACATAAAAAATAAATAACAGTAAAATAAAAAATACGCACTAGCACTATGTTTAACAAACCACGTGATCCTACACTTCTTGCATGATTAATGCATGCACAGTCACACTAAATTCTAGTCCATGACAACTGAAAAGTTGCCTTTGACTGTTCAGCTATGCTTGTTTAGACTCGTGTTGAATGCAGAGTTTTCCAGTACCAATATATACATTCATATGTATTTGAAAATTACTAAACATGTTAATCTCCTTCTACTTTCTTAATATATATAAATAAATAATATTATATGTATAAATATAAAATGATTTTTTTAACTGCTGAATTGGCAATGCAAGTAACAAAAAATTCATACAACTGTTGATGATACCTGATTGAGCATAGCCGTGCAATCCAAGGCAATTTTTCAGTTATCATTGCCTAGACTCTTATCACAGTTACACCACCCGCTTACCCCACCAAAGTTACCCAAATACAATACCGAATTAGGAAAAGAATTTTTTTCTCTTTCATTATAGACATGTTATTTTACTTATTTATTGCAGACTCTAGGGTTCCAGGGAACCCTGGTTGGGAAACTCTGGATTACATTATTTTTGGCAGCACAGATTTTACACAAAAGATTTAAATTAATTTCAAAAGGATTATAAAATGCTACCACTTTTATTGTATACTTTGGTACATGATAGTATACATATTTTTTTTTCTTATTTATGTGGTGTATACAAAATTTAAAAAAAAAAAGAGAATTTGTTCCTTATAGTAAAATAGTTTAATTAGTAATAGTGATCTGTCTATAAGTTCCATATTGAGAATGATCTGTTTGCTTAATCTTTAGTGTTTCATTTCTTAGCTGATGAATAAATTACTTCTTTGTGTATTTATTTTTCAATGAGTTAAATGTGTAGAAAAGTAAGAAGGAGTAATATTATAAGATGTTGATGTAAATTTTTCACTTTCTAGCTTGCATCTTCACCAGAACTTCTGAAACAGCCTTTTTGGTATAGAGTTTATTATATGACCCCATCTTTTTTCAATTTCCGAATGCGAATTTATTCTGGCTTTATCCTTGGAGAGTGTGTATGTATTGCCATGGGTTTGGGTGCATATCCAAAATCTAGTAATCCCTTGCCTGGAGCTGGGCCTACTAATTATGCAGCATTAGAAGAACTGTAAGATTTTGTTTTATGTTTCCTTTGTTACAAATTTTCAGTTACATTCATTAAGTAATTAAATATATAATTTAGAAGGCTTGAATGATTCACTTGATTGTCTGAACATGCATTGTAATAGCATCCTTTCATATGTATGTTTCTTATTATATCTTGCAGTTTTTTCAATATTATCTAAAAACTAGTAAAGTAAAGCTTTATTAGCACCTGTTTACTTTGGGTAAAATTAACCTGAAATCAGAGGGAAGCCTAAAAATGGAACATAAAGTGAGGGAAGCATATATCAGCCCAAAATCAATTTCACTAAATTATTTTGGTTTATAAAAATGTGAAGCACTTTAAATATATATATGTTAATAGAAAAACTAATAAATAAAATAATGAGGAATTTGATCATTAGAATTTTTTCTCGTTACTTACACCTATTCACCAATAGAATTATTTCAGTTTAATTACTGTGTCTTATTAGCCATGTTTTAAAAATTATGTGAAACTATTTTCCTCTCCAATTTAAACTTTTTTCCTTTTCCAATTTAAAAGTCTCTCCCAGAATCTTATGAATTTGCAAATCAGAAGATTCCTTAACATCAGATAGAAGCTGAGTTTTATGTTAATTGGATTGCAATTGTTACCTTATTTAGAACCACATAAAGGTGAAGATGAAAGACAGTATTTCATTGTTATAATGTGTATCATATTTTTTAAATGTATGAGATTGATGCTAACTAAACTTTTTTCTTAAACCATTATTTCAGGTATATTTAATTTTGTTATTCAGAATTTCCCAAATTCAATGCACTATTTAGCATATTCTGATATTTTTTATTAATCTATATATAAGTAGTGCATTATTAAAAGGAATTCAATTAGTTGTTGCCTATTATTAGATCAACATTAACTTTATAATACAATTTTTTTTTTTTTACTTGTGTTTATTGCTAATTGAAAAGCCACCAAATGCTTCATATAAAGGAAATTTTTTGTTTGTGTGTGTGTGTATGTTTTCCTAATACTGTTAGATGCTAAACGAAAAATGGAAAAAATTAGGTTTGTGTAAGAAACATAGATAGTTATTCTTGTATTTCATTATTTAAACATTTTTTTTAATTTATGCTTTTTATTTTTCAACATTAAAATGTTTTTAGAAAATAGTTTGCTTTTTATTTAAAATAATTTTTTTTTTTTTGTATTGTTGAAAAGTTAGCAAAACTTTTAGAATGTTTTTGAAAAATGTTTTAACTCAATGCATAGTTATTGTGCAAATTTATTCATCTCTTTATTGGTATTCCCCATCAAGAAACGGAAAGTTTTCTGCAATAAGCTATTTCTGAAAACTTATTTTTTAAAACATAGATTTGCAAATTAAAATATTTAAATGTTCCCCAAACACTTTTACAGAATATTTATATCTTTTGAATCTAATTTAATTTCTTACTTAATAACAAACTTGTCTTGCTTCCCAATTAGAAATAGGAACTAGATTATTGAAACAGAATCTGTCCATAATCTGTCATACTGCATTTAATAATCAAGTTGCTGTTGTAATAGTTACATTAGCTGTTTAAGCCATGAGCTGTTGGGTTGGATAGCAAACATAAAGTTGGGGCTTTTATTGAAGTTTCAGCCAATGCAGATTGAATGATAAGTATGCATCTCATCAACAAAAAGTGTATTTGCATTTCAAATTACTTAGTTGTACTTACTCATTTCTTATGAAGCATAATAAAATATCATATAAGATGTCTTTAACAAGAAGAATAAAATGCAGAATATAATAATCAGTTTCCATGGGGGGGGGCAAAACTGTCACATACTTAATGGGAATAAATGCAACATATTATTTCAATCAAGATACAAGATTTTATGAAGATAAATACTTTGTTATGGTTTGTAGTATTAGTTTAAGTATTCCCACCAAGATACTTGAAAATATTCAATTTTTGCTATGTTCTCAACCCTCCCATTTTTTTTTTTTAAGTATCATTATAGTAATGAAACAGAGTTCAATATTTAAAAATATTTTGTATGTATTTTTATTAATAGCATACTTATATTTGCAATGAATAAGCATTATTATGTTAAAAAATTTCATCTGTTGCTTATTTGTCGATTTGCTTATTCATAAATTGGTGCAAAGTTTGAAAGTAAAGGAAAATTCACACACAGAGTACAAAAAGCAGTTTGTTCCTGAAGATGGTTACTATCAAAATTGTAATAGTTAGTTCTTTATTTACAACTTTATTTATTCCACTCCATGAATCAAAACTGTTGCTACTTTTTCCCTTATTGCTTTCTTAATTGACCGCATTTTACAGTAGTGCAGAATATAATAACTCTGAAAAAGGCATTATGAATTTTTTAGCAGAATTTTAAATCACGTAAATGGATTTTTTAATAAATTTTACATACTACGTAAAATTAACATTACTTGCCTAAAGTTTTTAAAAAAGAAAGATATTATTGCTTTCACTCCTCAGTGTCAGTTTTTGCCATTTTACTTTTGGGAAATATTTGAAAACTTCATTCCAGTGAGAAAAGCACAGACCAGTTCCATTTTTTAAGCAAGACTTGAAGTTTTCACATGGTATTCATTAATTTATTTTATAGGCATAGTTCAACCATTTGCCTTTGTTATTATAAGTAGTTTGTTTTAACTGTATAATTTTATAATCTTTATCATGGATTTTTTAGATTTAATTATTAACTAGTATTGTCATACATATTTAGCTCAAAACTGCTTCATATATTAAAGTGGAATCTTATATGGAAATCAGATTCCATTTACACATGAAGCAGTTTTAAGCTAAGCATCAAATTAAGAAGTTTTTTTTTAAATGTTAATATTTCTTTCATTAAAAAAAATAGATGAATTCCTTTTTTGAAGTCTTCAGATTGCAGTTGTTTTTTAAATTTTGTATGTGATATTTTAAATTGCGTTCCTAAAAAACACCATGATATTAAATAAATAATGAACTGATATCACCAAAAAAATTAAACATTAAAGAATGTTTTTATCAAATAGTTATTTTTGCATGTGGTATGCTTTAAAATACAGAATTATATACAAAGGAGCATTTCAATAAATTGATATTGTCCGGATATTTTTCCTGTTGAAGTAGAATCTATTATAACACATCTCAAATCTTATAGGTTTTTTTTTTATTTGTCTATGTGGAGAATATAATAGGAGAAATGATGATCAGTCTTAAAATATTATTTTTCAGTTCCCGATGTCTATTATTGTGATATTTTTCTGCAATTCTTTATGCTAATTCAAGTCTGACTTTTTTATCTGATTTCTTATTTTCACTCATTTTTCACACTTCAGACAAATTTTAAATAGATAAAATCTCTTGTAAGTTGAATATGGAAGTTGTAAATAGTTAAAAAATAAAAGGAATTGTTATAATACTTTCTTTACAAGATCTTGTAACATAATGATAACCAAGCTGGCAACCCAGATAATATCCATATGATATTTAGTTCACAATTTTTCAGAAATTTCAAATTTGTTTGTTGTTTGTCCATATGAACATTATAAATTGAATTTATGAAATGGCAACTTTTTATTCCTCCATTTTATTACCACTGTTTTTCATTTATGAAAAATAACTGTTACTCACTACATATGCTACTCAGTTTTTGAGATTTTCAGCTTTTTGTGAAGATTTCTTCTCTTTAGTCCATAATTTCCATAAACATTGCAGACTGAAAAATTTAATTTTTTCAAACAAATAAGTATATTTGAATGAAATGCTGTAATTTTGTAATGACTTGTTTTTACTCTAGGGACAAAAAACAAAGTTGGTCATCTGTGGAATACTCATTTGAAACAGTAAACAACATTTATGAATATGGAAGTGAATTTTGGCCAACAATTAGAGAAGGCATTAGAGCATGGAATAGAACTGTCCAGTATTGGCTAGCATGTTTTGTATATAAGCGTCTGAAAGCACCTAAACCAGTCAAGTAAGTACATGCAAAAGTGTGCATTAATTTTAAAAAGTGCATCACAGTTGCAAAATGCTGTTTGAAGAACCAATTGAATTTGATAAAAGAATGAATTATTAAAGTGATTTAATGGCTTGAATATAAAGCAGCATCCCCTGAACTGCCCCTCTATAGACTACCTGTCGTTTTATGGGCTGCTTTAATGGTAAAAAATATGTTAATTTTTATCATTTACTTCTTAATTTTAATGTGTGAAAAATGTATTTAGTTTTACCTCAAGATATAATATTTAAACCCTTTAATTTTCTTCTTTTAGTAGAAATCCTTCAACATAATAACTTTATGACATTGTCATATATTTAGATCATTTTCTCATGAAACACCTTCAAAATGCTTGGTCATTTTATATGAGTCTGTCTCATATTCTGGCCTACATAGTGATTTATCTAGTGATGATTTCTTGTGTGCACATATTTATAACAAATTTTGAGAGTTTAGAAAAATGACAGTTTATTTTATTAATGGAATATAATATATGCATAATATTTTAAATTTTGATGTGCAAAGAAAATAATCTATCATATCAGATTTCATATGCAAGTAGCCTTTGATAAATATGCCTTTTTTTAGTAGAAACAGAACATAATTTCAACCTAGATGATATATAATAAATGCCTTCTTTGAAGAAGTAGCTGTGGTATTGAAATGAAATTGCATAAGACTTTTCTTAGCATATGCCATTTTTATCGTTTAAATGTAAAATAAAATTGATCTAAATTGACATAACAAAACTGTGTTGTTTTTTCTTCAATCATAAATCATTAATTTAAGCATTAATTTTCAAGTAAAGGTTTTGTGAAGTGATGTAAAAGAGAACTGGCATGCTATTATCCCGTGAAATTTAAATTTTTCTTTTGCTTTTAAAATTTTGAATATAAAGCTGTTAATTATCAATTAATGAATGCTTGTAAACTTGTTCTTTTTAGGTTTATCTGAAAACTTTTGAGGGCTTCTAGTTTGCTGGCGAATTTGATACAAATTGATTTTAACATCAGTCATTTTTTTAAATCGAATAAAATTTTAATAGTCATCTTAGAAGCAAAGGCTTTATTGTAAAAGAACAAAAATAGTGATCATCATATGAAGCTTAGTTTTGTTAATGAATATAATGATTGTTTATTTCAATTTTTAAATGAAACTAATTATAAAAAAGTGCTTATAGAGAATTATAGAAATTAAAATGTGCTTATAGAGATTATTTGAAATTAATTCATCTACAAAATCAGAAATAAATTTTAAAAACTAAATGCTGAATTAATAACATAAGTTTAAAGATAATACAGTCAAATACTGAAAATCCACCAGCTTGAAATCCGCCAATTCCTGAAATCCGCGTTTTCTCTCAAACTATAAACATTCACGTTATAGCTTCCGGAAACTACAACATGAAGAACGAAATACCAAAGAAAAATTACTTACCTAACAATGATGTCATAATTACCTAATAATAATGAGTCATAACGGATGGTAAAAGTTTTTTCCCCTCCAATCTGCATCCAGGTAAAAAAGCAGATGATTCACTCAACTCTTCTTTCAAGTTCATGATTCATGTTGTTGTATTTTCTGAACTTTTTATTTCATAAGATTGTTTAATGCTGCCGTTGTGCCAATATTTTATGGATAAATTAAGAAAATTTTTAATTTCAGCACTTTTTAATATAATGACAGATAAGAAATGCATTCATAATTTTACTGCTTGCAGTGTTGAAAAATGTAAACACGTTGCATTGACAGTAATGCAAAAAGTGGAAATTTTGCAAAAGATGGAGGCAGGTACTACTCCTTGGTTTATAGCAGAATCATATGGAATTGCAACATGGACCATGTATGATATATGAAAAAATAAAAAAAGCTGTTGAAATTTTACAGCAACAGTGATTCTAACGCCAAAATCTGGAACCAGAAATCTTTGCATGAGGCAAAATCGGCAAACCTTGATGCTGTTTTGTACGAGTGGTTATGGCAGTGGTGGAGTGATGGGGTACCAATTTCAGGACCGCTCCTGAGAGAAAAGGGAAAGCAGATTCATGCTGATTTAAAAATAGAGGAGCCGTATGATTTCAGCAGTGGTTGGCTGAACAGATTTAAGCAGAAACACAGTATACATTATCTGAAAGCATGTGGGGACAACCTTTTAGCAGATAAAAATGGTGCAGAGGAGTTTATGGATGAATTTTTTATGTTAGCGGCAGAAGAAAATCTTAGCCCAGAACAGGTTTTTAATATGGATGAGACTGACATTTTTGGCGATGTTTGCCTAGAAAGACATTTTTGACAAGCAAAGAAAGTGCATCGTCAGGGATGAAAGAAGCTAAAGAAAGAGTTAATATTTAGTATGCAGCAATGCAGCTGAACTTACAACGTAAACCAGTGGTAGTGGGTAAGAGCACCAAATCCAGAGCTCTGAAAGGAGTAAAACCCTTACCTGTGATTTACAGGAATAATAAAAATGTCTGGTTCACAAAACAGTTTATGACCGAATGGTTCATGGGGCATTTTGTTAAAGAGGTTAAAATGTTAGAATGCATTGTAACATTGTGGGGTTAACATCAAATTGCAAGATTTTACTATTGTTAGACAACTGCTCTGCACATCCAAATGCAAGCATTTCAACATGTGATAATGTCATGGCCCTTTTTTTGCCCCTAAATACTACATCATTGATCCAACCAATGGACCCAAGGCATAACACACAGTATTAAATGCCACTATAAATCAGAGTTTCTGAAAATAAAATTCTTTCAAGTGACCATTCTATTTCACTTTGTGATTATATATATAAACTCACCATCAAAGACTGCATTTATTTGTTAGCTGAATCATGGAATTCTGTTTCCCTAACAACATTAGTAAATGCCTGGTGTAATGTATGGCCATCTTTTCTGCTCATTGAAATTGAGACTGATGACAGTGAATTTTCTGGTTTTAGGGTCAGTGCAGCAAGGGTTAAAGCAAGAGAATTGCTTGTATATTCGAAAGAAAGAATAAATAAGAAGGCTTTGCAAGAAGAGGACATTGTTGAATGGATGATGTGTTCAGATGAGCCAGCACTGGCATATCAGATGACTGATGATGAAATCATTGGTTCTGTTTCAAACTCACCACAGCAAGATAACGTTTCTGACACAAATAATGAATTTGATAGAAGTGAGAAAACATCTTTTAATGAGGGTTTGGAACAGGGTGGAAAATACCTAAAATTTTTAGAGCAACAGAGCTGTGTCACAGAGTAAGAGATTATGAATCTATACAATTTAAATAAGTAAATAAATATTTACTCTGGAGCACTCTGAAGTTTTAAAACAAACCTCTATCAGAAAAATGTTTGAAACATCTTAAAAAAAAATATGCTTTAATTAACATCCCTTATTTTTATATGTCTTTATACATCCTTAATGCTTTTAAATATCCCTGTAATCATTAATATAAAGGAATAATGTAATATATATATATATATAATTGAATGCATATAATAATTTAATTAAATGTATCTAATATGCCTGATTTATTTTGTTCTTTTAGTCTAAATATTATGATTTATCTTTTCTGTCCTGAAATCCGCAAAATCCTTAAATCTAAACAACCTCTTCTCCCAAGCTTTGCAGACTTCTGGACCCCTATTGTACTGAAATAGAATTGTAGTTACATAGGATGTTCTTGATAACAATATTATATGAATAAGCAGAAAAGTAGCTAAATGGACTTTAATGGTAAAAATCTAAGACAATCTAAGATAATATAATAAAATGCTAATTTATTTAACACACAGTATTTTAAAATACAGCAGTAAAATAAATCCTTTGTGTATCAAATGAACATTAATCACAATAGTAGAGTTTTAATAACCATGTAGAATATCTCCAGATCTTGTAAAATTAAAGCCTAACTAGTATGCGTAAAACGGTTTTAGTTACACAGCACATACCTTTCCATATTGGCCATCTGTACTCCTTTTGCCCAGGTGTACATGCTGCTATAACCTGTGCATAGTTAAATTAACTTGATTTTGTTGATGAATTATATGTCTTGGTGATAAGAGTCTAAGACATTTTGTTTCTTATATCTGTAAGAAAAATTAGATTGATATCTTTTAAATATAGGATGAACTTATAAATTTAATTTTCTTCTTTAAAATAAAATTACTACTTAGCCTAATAATACATTAGACTAATTCATTGTTACTTAACATCTTTCCATATTGTGCAATTTAGAAAGATAACAGCTTTTTTTTTTTTTTTTTTTTTTTTTATTTTTTTTTTTTTTTTAGGATGCTTATAACAATGATGGTCAGCTCATTCTGGCATGGTGTTCATCCTGGATATTATTTGTGCTTATGTAGTGCACCATTATTTCTTTTTGTTGAAATGGAAGTTGAAAAAGCAATGAGTAAGCATGCAACATACCTTCAACACGTTCTCTTTGACTGGATATGGTGGGTTATAAAAATGCAATCATTCTCTTACATGGGAATGGCATTTCTTCTTTTAGATATTCAAAGTTGTTTGTATTTTTGGAAATCAATATATTTCTGTGGACATATTTTTATAATTTTAATTTATTTTGTGGCTTTTTGGTTTAATAAAAAAGAAAAGAAAGACTAATGTATTAAATTACTGATTTAATTTCTGTAATTAATACTGCAGCTTGTAATATTTTTTTTAGTTTATATATATGTATACATGTGTGTGTATATACACACATATTCTTGTATGTATGGTACACTAAACCTTAAAAAACATACTTCACTCTGAAGTGCCATTATATTGTGTATGGTCTATAGTGATAACTTTTTATTTATAAATAACTTTAAAGATCAGGAAAAGAGGTTAATTTGGCCTTCAAGTTATGCATGCACCATAATCAGTAGATATTTTGTAAATTTTTATATTTATTTATTTATTTTTTTATTAAAAATTTTTTTAGTTAATATATGGGTATATACACACACAGTATTATATGAATGCAAATTAATTCATTAAAATGGCAGTCTGTTATGCATGTTTTACAATGATATGTTTTGTTAATAAATAATCTTAACAGTAAGAGATTAATTTGAGCAATGGCCAGTTAGAGCGTGCTATAATTGCCAAGTTTTTTTTTTAAACTGTAGACTTTATATTGAGAAAGGAAGTATAAATTAGCATTTGAATTCATATATTCAGTTAATTGTAATGGTTTATGCTCATTTCTCATCAAACAATCCTTACCAGAATGCTTTTTTTATCCTGGACAAATTTGTTGTGTTTATTTGCAGTAGGAGTTAATGCTGTTAGTATGCTGAATAAATTTCATTTTGATAAGATAACTTTAATTTTTATTGAAAGTGGCTTCAAATATAAAAATTATTTGATTAATTCATACTAAGGATATTTTTGTGTATCTTGCTTATTCTGTAACACACAGTTGTTTTCAATTTGTTAATAATTTTTAAATTAAAAAAAATATGCAGAGATTCTTAGTACATTTAAAAATAATATAGTTAAGCATTGAAGTAGCTTAAATTAAATTTTAAATTACATAAATCAATAAATTTTCTTTCCCAAAGACAGAATTTTTTTTTTTTTAAATTTTAGAAAGCATAGAAACATGAAAATCCTATGGTAAATAAAATAAAAATAAATTCTCAGAATAATTACATTGCAGTGGTAAGGAAGGCAACTTGTAAGAAAGATTTTGAAAAATGAGCCTTAGGCTAAAATTCGATAAAAATGTAGCTAAAAATTTAAAATGCAGCTAGTTAAAATCTCTCAAGTCTAAACTTTATCTAGGCGGAGGTCAGACCTGAATACTTTAAAAAGTCATGTTTATAAAATCCAGTGAACGTTTCTGTGTCCTGCTAATGCTCCAAAATATTCTTTTAGAATTAAAAAAAAATTTATTGTAACACTCACAAAACTCACCTTCAATGTTCCTGGATCTTATTCAAAATAAATGCACAATAAGATGGAATATGTAGGCAAAAATGCTAAATGTGATAAAAAAAAAACCAGACTTTACAAAAATATTCAAAAACCAAACAATTTTTAAAAATTTAAAATTGTAATATAATTAACTCTTTAATTATAAACAATTTGTGCCCAAGTTTTTACCATTAAAAGGATGTTAAAAAAAAAAAAGTAGAGAGATACTTTTTCATTACAGCAGCCATTTTGTAAAATTAGGAAGAAGTTGTTCAATCCATAACCGTAAGTGTGGAAGAAGTATAGGGATGTTCTTCAGGGTTCGTACGGACTTTAGGTATTTTGGAATCGATTTTTGGGTCTTAAATGTTCCTAATTTCGACCAAATTCTGCAGGAGGTCCTTAATTTTAATCATCTGAAATTTATGTCTGTTTTTACAATGCCGTTTTGAATGTGAATTAGCATTTTGGACAAATATTTTTGGCGATTCATTGATAAATATAGTTATCTTTTGAATGGGTGAATAGGTTCATGGATTATAATTTGTTCTTATTTCTAATATAAACAGTGGGATATACAACCTTCTGAGCAAGAAGTGAAACATAAGTATTTCGAAATTATTTCATTTTTTCTAATGAAGAGCTCTTAAACAACTTTTCGCTTTTGGGAATGTAAATTTGTTATTAAACAGTTCTAAGACTTATCAACATTTTGGTGATTCTAAGATCAGTTTCTATAGAAAATTTTTAATTCAGAAACCTGAGAATTTTCTCCAATATTTTTTTAAAACATTATAACATATATCAATTTCATTAGAATAATGCTATTGAAATTGTATTCAAGAAATAACATTAAAATGAAACATTTTTATTTTTTGCTATCATATTATAAAGTGTCATTACTTTCCATTTGGCAACTTAATATACAATATTTTGAACCAAGAAAATAAACAAGATAATAAATGCTTAAATTGCACTTTAGCACAATTTATGAAACAGTTCTTAGCAAAAGTAAAATAGCTATGTAATTAATTAAAAATGCCTTCATTTTAATTATTTCATGGTAAGAGTTTTTCCCGTGTAATTGTCTCAATTTGCGCCAGTTTGCTCTATAAAATTAATTTTACACTTTTTTCATATGATTTTTTTTTCCAATACATTTCCGGCTCTTTACTGTTAGAGAAATGGTAGGGGTCATTTTTATTTAGGATTTTAGACACTGAAATTTGGAAAGTTTAGAAAGATTTGAAGGCAAGATGACCCATGAATGTAGAAGATTCCATAAAAATGTCTTCATGGTATTAACATGTAATGGATGTATTTCACAGAAAGTTTGTGATGAACTTTTACTTTTTGGAAAATTCTCGAAAGAACAATAAAAACATAATATTTAAATGCTTTACTTCTGATACTAGAAGTTTTCCCTTAACATATTTATCTTCCTTTTGTTTTCTCTCTTTTCCACTAGAACAAGCATGGAAGATATCAAAAATGCTTCTAATCGTATCACATGGACTGGCATTTTTAGAAAAGAATTTTTCTATTAATAATGAAATTGAAAACTGACAATTTAAAATATAATTGCCTTTAATCGCCGTCTACTGTCATTTAAAAACTTAAATAAATTGTTCCGATTTGAAATCACAATGGTGTCATCACGGGCCTCAAGACTTGGAAGGGCAGGTCACATCATGCTGTGGGTCATGACGGGAGAATCGTGTTATATGTGATCACATTCTTGAACGATCATTCCTTCTTTACTTGGGATTGTTTTCAATATACAGATGTAAAGAAATCAATTAAATGTTGATATATTTTACATCAGAATAATAATATAAATAATGAAGTAATCAGAATCATGCACTATAAAGGAAATTTAAATCAATTTGGAGTTCTTTTGATATGGTGCCACCACATATGAAAACCATTTATCATAAAAATTAAACCCTCCCAAAAACTTTTACTTACTTCAAGGATTGCAGCTATGCATATTTTTTAATTTAGGCAATTTGGCAATTATAAAAATTATTGATTTTTATATTTTGTGGGAAAATATAGCCCAAGAAACTCAATAATCATGGTTTAGGAGAGATTAATTAGATCAGATCTTGTAGATTCCATAACACCTTTCAGTTAACTCAGCAAAATTACTTGCATTATATCATTATAATGTATATAAATTGGATATGTTTAATTTGATGGGTAAAATATATGTGTTCTATGCTTTGTAATCATTGGTGCAGTATGTGCCAATTTACTTCTTATCCTTTTAATCCAAGTCTTAATCATTAAGTCTATCCAAGGGGATAAACTACAGAGCATACAGAGCATTGACATTTTCATTCAGAGTTTAAATCATAGTGGTCTGAGTTGATTTCATGAGTCTGTTTTTTTTTACATATGTAACAAAATATAATTCAAGTTATTGGTAAAGATCTTCCATAAAAGGAACTAACTGCCAATTATTTAACATGACCTTGTCTTTCTATATTTAAGTGCAACAATCAAGGTTATTTAATCATATGATATAAATGAGCTAATCCACATAGGACACCTTCTTTTGAACTTCAAAATATATCAGAACACAAATCCCACTACACTGAATTGAAATAGGTATTTAGCCCTTTTTATCAACCATTTTGAATTTAGGTTTAATGACTTTCAAAAAATAACTTAGTAGTGTAAATCTCATTTTTAACATAGTAACATCATTTTAATAACATTTTATTTAATGTTAAGCTATTAAAATATACACTTAAATGCATTCAATCAATAGCATCTTCATTATCTTATAACCATCAAACTTTATGCAAGATTATAGTTAATATATCTTTATACTATTTAAATAATACCATAATAAATTTCATGTAGAGGTAAATGCAGATTCTTTCAATAATAATTTCATGGCAATAAATTATGCATATTAGTAAATAAATGAAAATGTAAGTAAATAAAGTAAATAAATGAGGAAGTTATATGTCAGTGAATAATGTGTATTAACAAATAAATGAAGAAGTTCAATCAATTATTAGCAATAATAAACAAGAAATTATCAGTGACTGTAGTTTCATTTGAGTTCAATCTAACTTTAAATCATAGTCAATTTGATGAATAGGAGTGTTTCATTCTTTTTACACTAAATATAGATTAATAGCAGATATCAATATGATTACTTTGACTAAGCTGTGATGATATTTGAACTGGAAATGATTTTCGTGATTACTTTGACAACTTTATTACATATTTATAAATGAGTTTATATATTTCTAAAACTAATATGATTTTGAAGTTTTCACTCCCACTGTGCTCTTTGAAAAGTTTGTTTTCAGATTAATAGTTGTGTTTCATATGATCCTGTTTATGGAAACTTCTCGGATATTTCACAATTTTAATAGCTTTATGCATTAACTCAGTAAGTTGTTTATTCCTTTTTCTTCAAATTCCTAATTTCATTAAATTACTTGATAGATTCCACTATATATTCTGTAATAAGATATTGAAGTTATATTATTAAATAAATTTCTCAAACTTAAGAACAATGTGATCCATTAGATCTCTCTGAACAAAGTAATCAGACATAGATGAATAATGAAATTCTGATAAATTTCACAAATTTGGAAGAAAAAAAAAAGGCAGTTTGAAAATTTTAAAAAACAAATTAAGGGGGGGGAGATTAAACTAAAAATTAACAGAATTAAAAATGCATTAAAATCAGTAATTTTAAAGTGCTGGGTTTTTGATTTAATTGAGCATAATTTAATTAGTAACTCAAAATATCATTTCAACTTTGTGTGATGCTTTTCTGCGTGTTATGTTCCCCCCTCCCATTAGTTTGTATATGTGTATTTTTGGATTTGTATACACATCCTGATCAGTTGATTTGAAGCTGTTTATTTAGCTCTCTGAATAATGGCATTTATTACTTTTCAAAGTTATTTTATCATTTTAATTTGATTTTTGAAAACATTAATTTAGTATATCATATATATTTAATATTTAAAATCCAGAACATTTTTCTCCTTTATTTATTTATTGTTTCTTTCTTAATAATAAATACAATCATAAAAATTTTTCATATTTGTTTAGGTCTTAAAACTAATTTTATTTAAATTATTGAAGAATTTTCTATGATTTAAGGCAGCGGTTCCCAACCTGTGCTTTGCGGAGCCCTAAGCAGTGTGCCTGCATTTCACAAGGGTTCCATGGCCACTCTAAAGAAATAAAATAAATGAAAATTGGTGATATTAAAGAATAACAAGCAAAATATAGTATTTAAAGGGGGTGACTGGAAATTACATTCTGAATGGGAATTTGCTGAGTTTGATTTTGCATCTACTGTCGTAGATATGGTAAAAAAAAAAAAAAAAAAAAAAAAATCTTGATATAGTCACATTGTTTAAAATGTGAAACATCTTTAATAATGGAAATGGCAAGTTGTGCAAGAATTCTAATTTGAAGCTTTTGTGGCATGATGTTTGATCTGATTTTTATAATTATTTTTTTAACTAATTATTATGGATAGGCTTAATATGACATGCATATTTTAATATATATTTAATGTTTTGTACACAATAATAAAACTTTTGAATTATTGGAATTAAAATTTTCAGTTTTAAAAGGTTTTTCATAAATAGTGAGAACAAAGAAAAATGAAATCTTTTAGTTTAATTTCCAGGTCAGGTTTACCACTTTTGACTGCATGATGGTAATAAATATTTATCACAGAAAGAGAACATTTTAATTTTTTGATCATACTGCTAAGCATTTCATTATTCTTCGGGAAACTATTGTAACTTCAGTAAGCCAAAAATTGTAAAAATCATTCTTTGAAATTGGGGATTTGATATTTCTTCAGGATATAGTTTTTACAAAGAAGTATTCCATGGATCTAAAGCCAGAGATTAACTATGTTTGTAACTTTTAGTGTATCCCTTCACTGAGTTTGTGAACTTGATAGCAATAATTCTAAAGAATTGATGCAAGAGATTGTAGGTATTTCTGTGAAAGGAAATATAAAGTAGATTTAAAAAAAAAAAAATCAAGCCATCTACATAATAGTGTCTTATGGTAGATCAGTTTCAGTCAGTCACAATTTAATTTTTTTCAGTGGTTGAGGATATAATATGCAACTCTATCACTGACATTTTAAGTCTATGGTAATACTATATTTATGCTACGAAAATAAAAGAATTTTATTTTACTGACAGAATAATAAACATAGAAATAAAATTGACAGCTTGAAATTTGGAATATCAGTATTACATGGATGGATAATCTTTTTTAATGCTGCTTTGAATTTTAATTTTGTCAACACTTTTCTGATAAAAAATAAATAAATAAAAGCCAAGAAGATGATAAAAGGTAAGTTTGCCAACACTTTTCTGATAAAAAATAAATAAAAGCCAAGATGATAAAAGGTAGTTCACTGAAACAAAAATTCATTCAAAAGCTATTTAGAAAATTCTGGATTAATTTTGGACAGACAATTGGTAATTCAAATGATAGAAGCATGACAAGATCTTTTTTCCTCTCATCCTTAAGGAAGCTATTAATTTGACATAAAAATGCACATAAATTTAATATTTGTATTAAGCAGTCACCGATTCCTAGGATATGCTGGGAATTTTTTACCACATTCACCCACAGTATCTACATTTATCAAATAACAACATGGCTCGATGGATCGGTGATATGACTGACGACATAAAAGAGATACTTCTCAATCACATCAGGTGTACCAAATGGATGAATTAACTGATGCCTTCAAGTTAGTAGTTTTAACTATTCCATATGCGTATTTGCAAAGATATCGAGAAGAACTTCTTTGCAAACTACTACTAATCAGCAAGCATATCAGGAAGTGAAATATTTAATCTTTTGGGTGAATACTTTTTACCAAATTAAATATTGCTGGAAAATTCTTCAGTATATGCACTGATGATGCAAAAGCAATGATGGGTTACAGTGTTGGTCTTAAAATTAAAAGTAAGCAGCCCGTTGCATTTGTCATTGAAAGGTGAAAAAAAATGTCTTCTGAGCTTATTACATTGTTGAATGATGCTATAAAATTAATAAACTGTATAAAATCATGACCTCTTAAAAGCAAGTTGTTCAAAATATTATGTGAAGATTGGGAAGTGACCATGAGTCCCTCTTGCTAGATGCTGAAGTAAGATAATTGTGTTGGGGGGGAAGCATTGACTGGTATTAAACTTGAACTATATATACAAGCGGTAGTATTTGTGATGGACCGTAAGAAGGTAATGGTTGTAAATGACGAAACCTGGGATACAGACTGGCATATTTGACCAATATTTTTAGCACAGTTTTTGATGCAGACTCTCAAATGTTTTTGGTTCAAAAGAAACTGAAGTATTGGTTGGATGGCATGGAAAAGGAAGATATCAATTGTTTTCCTCTTTAAAAAAGCTTCTAGAATGAAAATAATATCAGAATTTGTGAAGACTCACTGTACCCACATTTGTCAAATAATCTACTAAAGTTTTGGCTGCATTTAAAAGATGAATTCAAAATCTTGTTTGAGAAAGCAAAATTAGTATTGCTGTTTCCTGCAACTACATACCTCTGTGAAATGGGATTCTCCACCTATGTAAGTGTCAAAACAAAATATAGAAGCCGTTTAGTTAAGATTACTGTCATGTCTTAATTTAGATCTACTGCCACACTGTAATACTTTCTAGTTAGAAAATAAAATATAAATTTTGAATAACAAATAATGAACAAACAATGTATTCTAACAGAGTTGGATATAATGAATAAACTGAAGGAGCTATGTTGATTCTATGGATCTTTTTTACTGCTTTCCTCAATAATCTGTTATAATGAAATGGTTTGATTTATTGAACTTTGAATAACTTTTTGTACAGCAGTGTTTTGATGAATTCGTGAATTTGGTTGGTAGTTGAGTATAAGCCAAGATATTATTGTAAATCTGAAAGTTTTTATAATAATTTCTTTGTGTGGATATAGTGCTGTTGTTTGGGTATCTCCTTTTTGCCTTCCTTTACTCTCACTCTTCCTTCCCCCCAACACTACTCTTAAATACAATTAATTTATACGAAATAGACTTAGCCAAGGGGCTCCACCACAGAAATTGATTCTAAATAGGGCTCTGTAGTAAGTCAAAAACTTCAGGAACCACTGATTTAATGTATGTAATTTTTATGTAGAAGATAATTCTAAGTATGCTATTTTTGTTTGTTTACTGCAAAGTAAAAGTTTAAAATATCATTTTCTACTAAAATATTTATATCCACATAGTTAATTTCATGCTAATTTTGTTTTTGCTGTATGTGATAGAAATCAGCATCAGTTAATTAAATTATTAAATTTAATGAAAGACATTCTCAGTTGTTTTAATATTAGATTATTAATTATTGAAATACAGAAAATTGTTAATGAAAAGTGTAACCTCATCTTGTATAAAAATGAGTATCTAATGTGCAATATAAGAAATTATATGTAATTCATAAAGAGAGATTTTATAAAAATTAATTATAAGCACTTATAAATTATAAGAAGATTTGTGACCT
>KK122204.1:0-29365 GCA_000611955.2 Stegodyphus mimosarum
ATCCTCACAATTCATCATTTCAATGTGTCGTCTTAAAGCCGTCTTTCTTGACACATTTCCTCCCTAGGCATCATCTTCCCGCTTCTTTAAATAAATTAATTTAATTAATAATTAATTTAATTTATTAAATAATTTAATGACTAATTGTCCATTAGTCAAATCGGGAGAAATTTGTTATGTCGGGAAAAAGTCTAAATCAGGAATCATCAGAATAGGTACTTCACTATCAAAGAGTGTTTGTCCATGGTTTCAGGTATTCAGCACAGGTACTAGTCTTCGAAGGTCCTTCGGTGAATCCAACCTTCTCCACGTCGTATGTGTCATTAGGTTTCACTCTGGTGATTTTGTATGGACCTAAAAACTTGGATTTTAGCTTTATACCTGGCCCTAGTTGAGTGCGTTTGATAGCTACCATATCATTGATCTTGTATTTACGAGGGAATTTTCGCCTTCAAATCTCCCCATAGGTTTAATTTTCCCATTGCCAAATCCCGTTAATTGTAGATTTGCCGGCTTAAGTTCAGGAAAACCTATCTTCTTATGTATATCTTCACGAATTAATGTTACTTGGCTACCAGTATCTATTAAAGCATCAATTTTCAAGTTACCTAAATTAACAGTTTTATGCATTTCTTTCTGATGAGTCTGAGTAATTGGAGTTACACTTTTGGCATCTTGGCTATTTTTAGGCGACGTTTTGGAACAATCTACGGCTTTGTGTCCAAATAAGTTACATTTAAAACACTTAAATCCTTTACTCTTATTATTACATGAATTCGATTTATGACCTATACTCCCACAGTTATAACACCTTAGTTCTTTACTCTTACTAGGTATAGCGCGTACTTTATTTTGTGTGTTAGTACTTGAATAACTTTTATTCTTCGTATCTGGAACGCGAATTTTCTCATATATTTTTAATTTCTCTTTAAATTCAGAAATAGTTTTACACCCGTACAAAATAATTTTGTTGCTACTTGAATCAGGTATTCCATTAATTACATAATCAAGAATGGATGAATCATCAACAGAACCACGACTGGCTATTTCTCGCATTGCAATTAAATATTCAGAAAGGGATTCACTAGGTTTTAAATGTCGTTTCTGTAACAAATTATGAAGTTGTGCACTGTTTATTTTAGAACCAAATTCAGATAAAAGATTTTCTTTTAACTTGTCCCATGACATAATACCTTTCAAAGACCGAATAAATACTTTAGCAGAACCAGTAAGCAATTTTTTAGTAAACACAATCTTTTGTAATTCAGATAACTTAAATAACTTAAAAGATTCTTCTAAATCGCCAATGAATGATTCAACCGGATATATATCAGTACCATTAAATTCTGAAACAGTTTCTAAAATGTCACGAAAATGTAATGAAATATTAGGCGTCTCAATGGTTTGGTCTACTAAATCATTTATAGGTGGTAAATCTAACCGAACAGAATTAATACCATCATCCTTATCAGAATCGTGAACACTTTCGTTTTCGGATAACTCATCATCGTCATCACTTTCGGATTTTAAAAGCTTAAAATCACAAAGACTCTTTAATATTAAATCACAGTTTTTATCAGAATTTGACTCATAGTTAAGATGTAACAAATTACACACAGAAATAAAATCGTTTGCAGTGAAAGTTTGAAGTAATTTTTGTTTCGTTTCTTCAACGTTAAAGTCAGATGGAAAACCACAAAAGTTACGTAATCTTGCTCTATTTTTCCTATCACCTAAAGTTCCGAATACAATCTGATGTAACAGTTTAATAGATTTTGTAGGCCCAGTTCTTAAAGAATTAGCAATTCTAGGTATGGAATTTAAAGTAGCCATCTTGATTCACAATACAGTAGAACACTATTCTTAGAAGTAACAATACGGTAATAATCGAAACAAACTTACTCGTTTTCTCTTGTAATATTCATCGTTATTCTTCCTAGGCTCATCCCGGCCTGGCCCCCAAAATCTGTAGGAATATAGGATCGGTACTTACTCTCTAGGCATATGATGTCTGTAAATATACTTCAGAGATGGTTGGTTGTCTAGGGTTCTCAATAATTAATCCAATTTAAGGAAAACTCGAAGATTTAATGGAAACATGAATAGTTGCTACAGACTACAAAGTGATTACATTCATAGAAGGAAATAGATGCGATTATTTACAGATGAATAGAAATCAGCGTCTTTTACATTCAACGTCTTTCAGTCGTGTTACCGTCTTAATGCGCAATCGTCGTCTGCGTTCTCTCCAGCTCAAGGGAAAAGTTCTTTCGCACAGCTTGCAGCATCATCTGATTATTATTGACGATCTTGTGATCTTGTGATCTTCAATCTACGACTAATATCGACTTCTATGAGTCTTGATTAGTAAATCAAACTGATTGCCATAGGCCAATAGCGGTAGTAATTAAGAAATGATGCCCTCTGACATCAACACCCGGAGGCGAGAAGGGTAAGCATAATCAGATTAGCAATATTAAACTGGCATTGTTACAATCGAATTTGGGAAATCGAATTAAAAAGAGAATTTTTCAAGGATTATATGCTTAAATATCAATCATGATCTTCTTATGGTTTTGAATTGCTTTTTAATGTTCTAAAATGTATGCTATTGTTTTTACTTTTGTAGTTGAGTTCGAAAATGAGAGCGTGGGTGATATGTCTTCTAAAGTAAGCATCCCGTTCAGTTTTACTGTGTTCTCAGTGAGAAATTTTAATTTTAATGATTATTTGCTATTTATTTTGATTAACAGGAGTCTTTTTGTTTCAAAGGACTAATGCCTTTATTTTGATTGACTACATGTGACTTATGATTTGGATCTAGCAAATACACTCACGTTTGTGAAAATTGCAACACCAAGAAGGAATCGTCATAATTGAATGCAATTTAATACACAGTTGAGTGGTAGTGGTACAAATAAATGATTAAATGTTCAAAGTAAACAAACAAGAACAAGAGATCAGAATCAGTATTTTGTGTGGCCACCACGCGCCGCAATAAGTGCTGCTACACGACGTGGCATGGAGTCAAACAAAGTTTGAATGTCTGACTGAGGAAGAGCATTCCATATCGTTTGTACGCGTACCCAAAGTTCGTCTGCAGACGCAACAGGACGAGGATCACGAGCAAGACGCCGACCAATGACATCCCACACATGTTCAATTGGCGACATATCCGGGGAACACGCAGGCCAAGGAAGAAGCTGTACCTGCTGCGCTGCAAAGAAGGATTTAACAATCCGAGCAGTATGAGGGCGGGCATTGTCCTGTTGAAATACAGCGCCTGGCAAGCTTTGAAGGAAGGGAACAGCTTCGGGCTGTAGAACTTCACGGATATACCGGTTGCTGTTCAGATTGCCCACAATTCGTAGCAATTGAGATCGTCTATGATATGCTATGGCGCCCCAGACCATAACTCCGGGTGTTCGTCCACTGTGGCGTTCGATAATGCACTCCGGAAGGTGGCGTTCACCGGCATAGCGTCTGACACGAATGCGGCCATCATGGTACCACAAATTAAAGCGGGATTCGTCAGAAAACACGACATGCTGCCAATCAGCACGCCAGTCTCTATGCTGATTGGCCCATTGTAGCCGCAGGCGGCGATGGTCGTGCGTTAGGGGGATCCTGTATAAAGGAGTCCGTGCGCGCAGTCCACACTGCAGCAGACGTCTACGAATTGATGAAGCACACAATGAAACACCTGTAGCTATTGACCACAGTGCTGCCAATTGTCTAGAGGAAGCTGTACGGTCCGTCCGCGCCATGCGGACCAGGTGTCTATCATCGCGAGCTGACGTCACATTTCGGGGTCCACTCCCGGATTTCCGAGTTGTCCGACACTCGTCCGTCCACTGCTTCCAAACGCGCATCACTGTGCTGCTGTTACGCTGCACACGAGAGGCTACTGCACGATACGACAATCCAGCTTCACGAAGGCCGATGATTCTCCCTCGTTCAAACTCTGTAAGTTGTTCAAATCTCGCTCTCTTTCGTCGACGAGGCATAAGTACAGATTGAGTTAACGTTTACCATTAGCAGATAACCACCGATAACCATACACGCCTCGCTACAGCCGTCTATTTATTCGGATCCATCAGCCGTTCAGAGGGCGCTGCTCAGCATACGCATGCGCTACGGATTTGCAATTTTAATCATTTGCATATCACGCGCTACTTTGCATTTCCTGAAAATTTCAGCTCACTCGCGTAAGTCCTTCATGGTGTTGCAATTTTCACAAACGTGAGTGTAATTTGAAGCTTACATAGAAGAAAGATGGAACACTCTCTTTTAATTTAGTTTTTGTTAATTGATGTTAGATTGGTTTATCCCCTTCATAAATCGATTAATCTGCTATCAATGACAATGGCTACGTTTCAATACTTGAAATTTTTACTTTTGATTTTGGGATTAAGGATTTTTCTTAGCACATTTTTTAAAGCAAAGGAGAACTAGAAAATACTAATTTAAAATACTAATTAAAATACTGACTAAAATATTTTTCATTCATTGTTTTATATTGAATTTCTTTTCCTTGGAGATGCTATATGGAAAGTTTTCTTATTATAAATTATGAATTATTGGTTTATTACTTTGCAACTTTAGTGCAAGTCATAGGCTTTTTAATTTACTTTTAATTACTTTTATTTTGAATATATATACCAAATACACACATATACATATATATATATATATACATACGGAAATAAATATACACATATATATACACACATAAAAGTAAAATAATGAAAAAATTAAATAGAACAATAGTTTAATGAGGAAAATAAGATTTTAATTTTTTCATTATTTTACTTTTTATATAATATATTTCTCATTCATTATTTTACTTAAATCTTCTCATTGGCTAATGTATTTTTTGCGCATTCATGTTAGTAGTTTTCGATTTAACGAATGATATTAATTTGATTAATTTTAATCCCGATTCTTAAAGATTCTTTAAGCTCGAATTCAGTATGAGTTAGGAAAGTATGAATTGCATTTCAGTTGGACTTTAATTTGTAACTCTTTAAATGAAGTTCATTTTAAAAGATACATTTTTGTACTGATCAAATTTCTTATTGAAACATTCACTGCGTTTTAAAACTCTCATTACTTAATACATTATTAAAAAAAAGAGTGTAAAAAAAGAAGGGAAAAGAAAAGCCGGTAATAGGCATCATGTTTTAAACAAAAGTTTTGGGCTAACTCAACATCTGAGAATGTTTGTCCATTAATTAAAATTTGTACAGGCCTAATCTAGTGGTACACGCGTTACAAAAATTAATGAATTTTGCTGGATCGATTGGAACTAGAGAAAATTTCCTGTTTTGTTGTTCTTAGTATGTTTAATGGAAATGACTTCCATTTTTGCTAAATTCATAGGTGCATTTCGAACTGACTCATTGATGATTCTAAACTTGATTTTAGCTCACATACTTCTGCTTAACTTTGTAGCAAAAGTAACCCCTTGTGAGGTAAACCAAAGTTCTTAATCAGGATTTCGTGGAAATCTCTGCCTAGAGCTCCTTGTTTAAAGGGGCCCCCAAAATTTATCCCATACTAGCTTGTAATCCTGTTTTTCTCGTACGACCTCAAGGAGCTCTGATAGATCTCTCCCTCTGCCTAGGGTCTCAGATTATCTCAACTGGGTAACTGCCCGAACTCCAGTGTTTCCCGAAATATCCTTAGGGATTCTATGAAAAATACTGGTGAATAATCTAAATTCGACGTCCATCAAATGCGTGTACGCCAAAAGGCAATTCAGGTTTCACATTCAGAAAGCCAAATTTTATTATTAAAAGCAGTTGCGAAAATAAAACACATGTTGGTATTCATGTTTATTTCTATGGAAATTTTATCTTAATTTGTCTTTTGATGCTATAATGCTGCCAATAAGCGATTAAGCTGAAATAGGTGGTATTAATGAGAGCCATTTAGTTGGAACATGCCTCAAAGTGAGAAAATTCAAAGAAAGTTTTTAATTGTTTCCCTCTTTTAGCAGAAATAGAGAAGATATATACAGAGGGTGTTCACACATTTTTGTAACGATTTTGCAAAGATTTATATGTAAACAAACCTTAGAATTTTATTTTTTAATGTGTTCAGTCTGATAGCCCTTTTGTTGACTTATCATGTTACATCTTGATTTCCAAAATAAAAGTCCTTTTCTTAAAACATAAAGGTTGATTTTATTCCACTTTTTCTTCCCAATCTTCCAGAATTTCCTATAAAGAGCTTATTTTAAAAGTCCAGATGCACAGTAATCCATAGAAGACACATCAAGGTACTTAGGTAGGATGCATTTAAAGAGAATAACTTCAATTCCGGTTTCATTTCTCATTTTTTTCAAGAAATAGAGCAGTAGATTTAGAGGTAGGGTTTGGAGTATCCTGATGGAACTTATAGTAAAGAATGTTTGGATAATGAGATGGCATTTCTTCTTTAAAAATAGGTGTTAAAACATATTTCTGATAGTAATCCGAATTACGTTTGACATTCTTTTCTACTTTTCTTATTTTAAGTTTTCCGTTATAAGAGAATTCAGTAATAACCATAAGACCTTTAGAAAAACTTTCCTAGTTTTCTCCGAACCAACATATTAAGCCTTTTTCTCTTTTTCGGTAGTAAATCGATCCTTTTTCTATTGCAATCAGATAAGTATATCCATCAATTTTAACTATATGTTTCCATCTTTCACCTGGCAAATAATTTTCATACAGCAATCTCCACATAGTTTTACGCCGAGAAACATATTTCGGCGTTAGGCGATGAACATCGTGTTTTTTTGTTTTGATTAACTTTAAATCAGATTTTATAATTTTATTCACAGTTCCTACAGAGGTATTTAAAGATTTTGCAATAGCTCTTTGGGGGTGGGGTGAATTTTCCTTTAAAACATGAAATGCGACTTTGGATTTAATAAGAGCCGTACGTACCTTTGTTAGGGTATATATTTTTTGCCTTTTTCCGAGTTGGATGTAAACTTTGACGTTTCTTTCCTCTTATATTAATTATGTCACTTATTTGACGTGTAGGAATATTATAACCATGCTTTTCACATCTTTTTTTAATAATTGAATAAGCGGATTTCCCTTCGAACAGTGCAAAAATATAGCCTTCGATTCATTGTTTATTTTTCAGCGACATTTTAAAGCAAAGAATATTTTTAAAGCTACAGACGATAATTAAACCTTATTCTAATTTGAGGCCAGTTATGTTTGTATTTTAAAATTAATATTTAAACTCAGTTATTAAAATTCGAAAGCGTTACAAAAATGTGGGAACACCCTCTGTACGTCTTTAAGACTACACTTTCAACATCAGTATCTAATTCAAGCTTGGGAAACCTTTTTTGGCTGCGGGTCGGAACCAACCAAAATGTGTTTATTAAAAAGACGTTTTGGGTTAGTGGTATTTTAACTTTAAAACCTTTTTTTTTAGTGAATAACAGTTTAAATTTTATTGAGAAAATAATTACAATACTCTTGAAGCTTTAAATCCCCAAAATATAATTATAATTCTAATTATTATAAAAGCAAACATAGCTGGAGGAACTTTATTTTTCTCTTTGATACCAATAGCTTCTTTGACGCCGAATTTGTGGCGTCGCTTTAAGTCAGGTCTAGCTTTGTTTTAGATGCCTTAAGACAAATACTGTAGACATTAAGTATTTTTTGAAGCAAGTGATGTGAAAAATAGGCGTGGAACGTGCTGACCACTACACCACGATGGCATGCGAAGAAGGCAGGATAAATATCTCATAACACAATCTTCCGCATTTCTGGTAGTTAAAGCAGCTCAAAATAAATTTCACGTGTGAAAATATTTGCTCGCATTTTCTAATTTGAACCGAATGCGGACAAAATGGCAAAACCAATTAATTTTTTTCAATTATCGATTACGGATCGGCGTTGGCAAATTTATCGATTTCTCCTTGAAATGACGACACAATTTTATAAAAATGCACGCCCGTTACGGCACTTTGTAATCAAACAAAAATGTTATTGTTACTATTTATTTTCGTTTTTTTTATGTCTTCTTCAAGTGTTAGTTTAATATTTATGTATCACAATTTATTTTTACATATAATACTTTATTTTCAGAACTCAAGTGGGTCACCTTGAAATTATGAAATGGGTCACTCAGTGACCCGCGGGTCATAAGTTGCCGAAGCCTGATCTAATCTATCAGTTGCAAACTTAATTGCATTATGCCATGTTTAGAGCAATTACCTTTCAGTAAATTCGTGTTTTTACTCCACAGTAGCAGATAAATGGATTGCGTTTTTCGAAGGTTCACATTGCCATAGTCTCAACAATAAGAAGACACATGATTCACATGCGAATTGTGCTTTTCGAAGCTTCAAACCTGTAACTACCAGTTTCAACCAAATCTAGAAATTTATTCCGCACTGCCTTTAATACTAGATTTACGAGACTCCCCATGTTAGGGATTTTCTGAC
This sequence comes from Stegodyphus mimosarum, assembly GCA_000611955.2. Classification (NCBI taxonomy): domain Eukaryota; kingdom Metazoa; phylum Arthropoda; class Arachnida; order Araneae; family Eresidae; genus Stegodyphus; species Stegodyphus mimosarum. The sequence continues at coordinate 8,462 of KK122204.1, forward strand.
TTCATTAGCAAAATTACAAAAGCCGTTATTTTTATAGTTTTCTAATTTATGCTGACAATTAAAAATAAAGCGTGTGGGGTTCCACCCTTTTATTTCACAGTTCAATGTGAGGAACTTGTGCATTGATAAGGGAATAATCATTTGAGTGTGTGAACAGAGACGTAAGACTCAAGAAGGGTTAACTACCCTTTATTTCGCAAAATAAATATGAACATAGTCTGCTCCTATCTCGAAGCGTACAACAAAACCTCCACTGGGGCTTGAACTCAAATTAATAAGAATTAAAACTTAACTAAAAGATATAGCTGAAGCTATCAGGATTATAAGTAGTTCGCCTCTAAATCTCAATTAAGTCGTCCAAGCTATCAAGGGCCTAAAGAACAGCCGAGCGTAGTTATAGCTTAGAGAGAGACGTAGCCAAAGGCAAACTCGCGCTAGTCCGAAACCCGAGCTCTCTAACGAAGTCAGTGAAGCATCGACTTAAATACTACTCTTATTCATTTGCATTAAACGCGTTTCTGAAAATACATTCTGGCAGAAAATTGTAAGCTGAAGCTAGAAGAGATAGGAAAGGTACATAAACTTAAAAAAATTAGAATAAACAGTGCAAACGATTCTAAAATTTCGCAGTTTCAAAATATCGTGGTCGAAAACATCCTGGTAAAAAATAAAGCGCCTACAAATCGTTGCCCGTTGTAACATCGCAAACATGTGTTTTAAAAGTTGTAAATGCATATTCGCATAATGATTTGTGAACGCAAAAAGGAAGGAGGAATATTTTTACTTTTATATTTTTGAACTAATAAAGTTTTGCTGAGAAATTCAGAAGGAAACTTAAGTATTCAAAAATTGAAAATGAGTAGAAAATTAATGCTACTTGTAGCAGCTAACATAATTTTATAATAAGATAATTAATTAATCAATTTTAATAGAGGTAATCACATGCAGCTATTCGTCTTCCTTTTTCTAATCTTTTTTAAACTATGATTTTTTCATAAAAAACTGTGATGATTTTTTCATAACAATTACCAATAAAACTTTATAAAAAAGGTTAATTAATTAACGGCCTTTATTAATGAACTATAAAAGTTTAAATTCTATTAACTGCTATACCTAGAATTACTTTTTTTTTCACTTTCAGCCTTTGAATGCTTAAATTTCCTTCTAATTTTTTCAACAAAATTTTATTAATTAATTCAAAAATATCAAAGTAAAACCTCATTCGTTCTTGCGCTCGCAAATCATTATGCGAATATACGATTTTTAAAGCGTATATGTGCGACGATATCGTCATGCGTTGATTTGCGGGTGCTTTATTTTTTACCACAATATTTTTGAGAGGATGTTTTTAAAGTGCGAAGTTCTTGAACCGCTTTTTTTTATGACGATGTTTTGTACTACGATGTTTTAGAACTGCGATATTTTCTCGGCGGACACCACCATAAATGCCTAAAGCGTAAACATAAAGGCTTGGGCTCAACACTAAGAAACAATTCAGTCGTTTAATTCCAGTCAATGTGTCAAGACCTTTTAAAAAAAGTTTCTTGTTAGTGCGAGTAGAAGACGGTTGAGAAGAAAGTTTTTATTACGCGTATTAGCAGTATCGTTATAGAATTACAGGAAAGTACTCGTTCTAATTTATTCTGACGAAATACCCTTCTTCAGTCATTATAAGTAGTTCAAGGAGAGATACTGAATTGCTAGAGAGAATAGTCAGTGAAGATTACTCTAGTAAAGTTCTAGTAAGTCTTTTAATGCTGAAACTGCCTAACTTTTTTACAGCGATGAAAACAACTGCAAATTCTCCAAAATGGCGATTATCTGTGGTTCTAGTGCTAAGGTTGTAACTGATTTTAAATTAAATCAGTCATTGTTTAGAAAAAAATACGTTATTTAAGAAAAAACGCGTCAATTCGACGAGTGTCCTCAACTATAGGCATACAAAAATATCCGTAAACCTAGTGTTAGGGAGTCGAAGTACTGAATGAAAACTGAGAATAACTTTTAATTGTTTCTATTGTATACATCGGTAGCGAACGAAAAGATTCTTTCTGGACAGTCTGGAAGACTGGTTTTCTGGAAGTTTTTCCTGGTCGTCTTAATATAGACACAGAGTCATTTACGCTTTTAGGAGAAGAACATTCTTCGGTATAATTTTCGCTTTAGTGCATCCATACGAAAGTTTGGAAGCCAATTGCTGCGGAATCGCTGAAAATTTGGAACACTTGTTTTATTTTTTTTGCAGTTAAAATTGGAATAACTTAAATTTTGGCTTGAATTTCAGATTGAAATAACTTAATTTGCAGATTAGAATAACTTAAGTTGTGTTTCACTACTTGATTAACCAAACCAAGTTAGTTACCATTATTGTTCTCACATTATTGTTGTTTAACTTAACAGAGTAATTTAAAAGTTTGAGTTTCTAGAATTACATTTGTGCTTAATTTTATGCCCCTTGTTAACTCTAACTTTGTCCTTCGTGCGAAATATTAAAATCCCTCGTGCACAATGTACAAAGGCCCGATTCTCGTCTGATCCGGGCTTAATGCAAGAAAACATATTTTTCCATTTCTTCAGATTTATTTGGTTATACTTGTACCGGGATTTCAACTCTGATGGACTTCTTCGCCCTTAAAGATTTCTACTAACTTGACACTGATCTCCTAAGGGAAGACTGGACGGATTAAAAATAAGCTATCAACATGAACCACGCTTGCAACACGTTTCAACAAAAGCGATATTGAAAAGAACGGAAGCGAAAGGTGAAAGTCAAAGATGCTTTAAATTTACTCACGGTTGCTGCCATATGATGGTTGGCTGCTGCTTTAAATTAGAAGCTCAAGCGTTACAGCATTCAGGAAAGCAAACATAATCAAAGGAATTATAACAATATCATTTTCCAAGGATTTCAGAAGTTTTATGCTAATATTGAACCCATGAAATATAACTCGCAAAAGGCATGAAAAGAAAAACTGGGAAGTTTCCACTCCAGATAAACCTTAAATAGAGGCACAGAATATGGGCGAAAAAGGTGGAAGACTCTAGGATAAAGGAAATATCTGAAAATCCTTCTCCCAAATACAATTTGTTTGCCATTTCTGAATATGCCAGCCTCCACTAGTTAGACACTCAGGACGAGTTCTTCAGTCATTTGGTGCTAAAGATAAATGCAGCACTGTGTGATAAGCTGCTAACGAGAAATTATTGATTGTTTGTGGTTACAGGAATCACTTACCCCATGCAACTGCAAACTAGTACACCAAATACCGATGCAGTATACAAATACTACTTTGCAATATCCCAAGCAGCAATATTTGCAGTAAACCAACACTACTTTGCAATATCCCAAGCAGCAATATTTGCAGCATGCCAATACTACTTTGCAGTATACCATATAATACTAAAGATGTTTCTAATATCGAATTATCCATGTGTTTGCTTGTAGTTGAATGAAACAGTTTTGTAATTTCACTTCACTCTGGTAGGGCATTAGATTCGGTTATATTTTCATTTCTGATTTTGTACCGATATTTCCAAATTCCACTGAAAATCCATAATCAAAACTTGGTTTCATTTTCATAGAGTCTATTGTAAAAGTCAGTTTCGAGTAAAAGTCAGTTTTAGCAGAGCTGACGGTTGCTGTATTGCTGTTCTAGAAAGACGTTCTTTTTGAGTCTTTATTTCACTGGCCTAGTGCTTCTTACAGTATTTTTGTTTAATGTTTTTAGTGTTTTCATAGAACCCTAAACCAGAATTATTCTTCAGGCAATGTGGAAGACAGGTATATGTGTGACTAACACCAGTGAAATAGAATGTCTTTCATGTTAAGAAATGAAAGGGTTCGCTTACGATGTATCTAAGCATTTATTCATTACCTGGTAATGACCGTGTAAATGAATCTATCCTAAAATAAATATAATGGAATTGCCGAGTTTACTAATTTTTTAAACCATTAAAGTTTCAACTAGAGAGCTGGTAAGGAGAGACAGAATAGTGTGAATTGAAATTGCATTATCGTATATGCCAAGATGTAGATTGGTGGAAATATTAGAAAGAATGATGCAAAATAAATAGTATATTTAATGCAAGATGTGCAAAACCTCGTGCAATCTGCAGAGTCTACCAATAAAATACTGAACTTCACAGGTTGATCAAATATTAAGATCTCGCTGTCTTTATTAAAAGCTACGTCTGCTGCCCATGGTATATGAAGTTAAAAATGAACAAATTGGTGCCAGCGTTGAATGTCGGCAGTTGTAAAAAGATGAATGCCAATGGACCGTGACAACAGGCGGATACTGCAGCAGAAGCAAAAAAGTAAGAGAACCACGTCGCTACAAATTACATCCATTCCGTCTCCGCTCTGCATTTTCGGTTAAGCACCCACTTAAAACATCAAACTTCGCAATAAAACGGCATCAAAAGCTTAAAAAAAAAGGAAGCGAATGATAGAGTAAAAAAGAACAGAACAGGATAATAAATAAAATAAAATAATAATAAATTGTACAAAAATTTCTCGAACCGTGTGCTTACTACTCGAAAATGCCGCAAAACCAATCCGCCGTAAGTATTACACTAATCCACTCGAAAACACTTCAAGTCGCTTCGCCATTGGACGCTAATACGGGCAGGCGCACGCCTGATTGGCTGTCTGACATTTGCTGGTTCCCTCTTACCCAGAATTCCGCTTCAACCGTCGTTTCCGCTAAAGGGGGAAGTTTCAAGAACACTTTAGAATCTGACTCGCTGCTCCGGGAGCCGGAATTATTGCATCGGATTTTCTGGAGCACTTCTCGAAAAGATATTCGGGAATTAGCGGCGCGTGTTCTTTACGCTCAGCCGGATCTCGGAGCGCGGGAAATAATGAAAAGAACAAGGAAGAAGGATTCGTTCTTTTGTTTCACTTCTTCTTCTCTTTTTCAAAATGCGCAGCAGACGTGTGTGCGCGCCCCTTTCTGAAAAGGGCGTTCGTTTTTAAATCAAAGCGGGAAGCCCCAGCTTTCGGTGTATTCTTATTTTTATTTTCACGAAGGCTGTTTTAAAATGTCGCGAAGATTCTTTCGAATAATGGAGACTCTTTCTATAGCCACTCCAAATTCAGAGCGCTTTATTATATTTTGTTTTAATTCCCCATCAACCCCTCACGAAATAAGGAAAAAAAAAGGTGGGTATCAAGACACTGAGATGAATATACGTATAAAAAATTAAATAAACACTCAAAATATACCACCACTGAAAGGGATTCGACGAAGGAGGCCAATTGAAATATACTTATTAATTTTAACTGAAATGTATGCTTTTAATAGAATCTGCTCCGAAAGTATTAGAGACGGAGATCGTATCGCGGGTTTTAAGTGCTGATTAACCACAAGGTTTGCATTTAATAGAGTGCATTCAGCTAATATTCAGGCGTAGGTATTCGGAAGTACTTAAAGAGCCGATCAGCTTTAAAATTAAAGCTTTTGAGTTGTATTTATTCATAATATCTTTTCTGACTGCGGTGATGGCGAGACTTGTAGCTCGTGGAATTCGTACGAAAGTTAAAACAGCTAACCGATAAACAAAATTAGTAATTTTAAATATAATTTTTTTTCACAACTGCGTATTTAGAACTTTAGTATTTGGTCTTCGAGGATAATGTCGAAACAAAGATGGGCAGTATACTCTCAATGATTTCCTATTAAATTCTTTCTCTGAAACTGCTAGACCGAATCAATATTGCGAAATAAAATAAACAACATATCTGCCAGACCGATCTTCTCAACTGTATGTTGCACAAATGCTTATAAAAAAGCATGGGAAGAGGGAAATCGCCTTTTGTGGCAGCTAAAATTGGCTGCCATTTGTGCTGCAAAATTACTTCATCGAAGGAAAGTAGTGTATTCTACACGAATATAAGTGGAGGCAGAATTAAGCCTCTTTGAAACGCTTTCAGCGACGTACCCAGGTACAGCATTTTCATAGACTGCATGAAAACTGTGTAAAGCTGATTAAATTTTGGCTGATATTCTAAAATAGCGGTACCTAAATTTTTAGCTTGCGGAGCCCCTTTCAGAATCAACTTTTCTAGCGGAGCCCTTCTATGTCTTGCAAGTTAATGATGTTTAAGAACAGTATTACGTAGATATGGAAAAGATATATATATATATATATATATATTCCTGTATCTTCTAGGCAATTAAAAATATATGATGTTTTAATTGCCTAGAAGACCCAGGTCGATGGTCGTCATGGCTGGGGGTGAAGGCATATAGGCGCAACTAACAAAAACTGGATTCTGATGAATTAGCAATCTTTATTTTCCCACATATCAAATTAATTTGATAGACATTTTTTTCAATCACAGTTAAATACGATAATTTTTATGTACACTGGTTTTAAAAGTACTACGTAAGCAACTTAGACAGGAAAGCATAAGCAGCGCGGAGATGTTGGCAGGGCAGACGTTAAGAAAAGGAATAAGTGACGTAATTGCTTGCGACGCAGTATTTATATTAAGTAGGTGCATAAGTATAAATAAGCTGTGACTGGTTAATTTTAGGTTTTAGTTACCTTTTTCAAGTAGCGTTATGTAACATAGAAAGATCTCGAATTTGGGAGAGCAGATGAATTTAGAGGAAGAACACCAAATTTAGAATAGTCAGTTTTAAGGTTATTAATCATTTCTTAGCGTAGCCATAGTATTTTGTTATACCTTATACAAACACGCGCACCCACACATACATACATACATACATAAATATATATACATATATACAGTAAGAAAATATCTAAACAGCACAGCAATGCGCATGAAAGGAAATTACATTTCAAAATTTTTAAATCCACCATAATATCTCAGTTTATAGAGCCGCCCAACTGGGATAGTGGTTAGCAATGCTGAATGCCGTACCGAAGAGCCTAGGTTGGAATCCCGGAGTGGATATGAATGTTTGTAAATGTATATAATATCTGTGCGGCAGGGAGAAATTCTAACCTAAGATTCTTTCGCGAGGTTGATGGTAGGGCAAGAGGGGTGGGAAACCCTCCGACCCGTCCTCCCGGGGGTGCTCTCCATCAAAATTCGGGGAGAAATTGAGCAAAATCGTAATGGCACTTGTATGGTGGCAGTACGAATTTGCCTATAAGCTTTTATCAACTACAGAATCAGTCTTACACTCACTGACACGATGAATTTCGTGGGCTTGTGCTGTCGTTACTGTCAGACAAGGAGATAAGTCACATCTGAATTTATTCTCAACCTGATAATGTCACAAAATAATCAAACAGGAAGGTTCTTCCAAAGTTCAGTAAATCAGAGCAACTTGTAATTCAACAGATATTTTGCGTTATTTTCGAAAGCATCATTAAGGTAGCTACAATAAATTTAGTTCCTGTAAGCTGATCAGTACATACAATTCAATTCAGAAACATATTCGTCCATTGCTTGTTATGTGAAATTTTTACACCTATTTATGGAAGTCAATTATAATTTAATCTTACTATTCTGGAATATATAATGGAACTGTAAGCCTAAATTAAAATAAGTAGAAACGTTTAATGACTTACTTCTGGGATTCTGTATATTGTATTGGCTGAGATTCTGTATATTATATCGCCTGTACAGGCGGAGAATCCTCCTTTACAGTGATATATAATTGAGATAGGTAGCAGCTCTAATTTTGCTTTTTCAGACAAGATTTTGAATTCCTCTTTCAGCCAAAATTCCCGTAGACTCTGATTTTGAGATGTTAGATCTATGAGGATCTTGTATTCTGTATCTTGTATACTGTTCTTTCCCTCGAATCTTAGCATTATTTTCTCCCAAGAAAGTCTTGTAAGACGAGTGCAATCATTATCTTCCTTTTTCATGCCGTCCGATCAATACATTAATTTCTTAAAAAGACGCTTTGGGGTTTCCACCAAAAACTGAGTTTTGTTATACCCTAAAGTAACCTTAACAGTGATATATTCATTTTGTTAAATATTTTGGCCAATTTTGTCCATTTTACACGTCCAGTCTTCATCACTTTAAAACATCGTTGCCATTACTTAATTTGGATAATTAAAAACACATCTGCCTGTGCATGCGGTTCATTAAATAGGGCAACATCTTTCCTCGACAACGACTTTGTTTCAATGTGCAGCTTGAGCAACTCATGGCGGTACAGTAGAGTCTCGCAAATTCGACATAATGTGAACTAGGAGACTGTCGAGTTAAGGGTTGAGTTTTTCAAAACTCCTTAGTATTTAACTGTAAATTACTCTAGACATTTGCAGCACAATATTAGACACGGAAACGTACAGCATACGATTTAATTAACGTTGATATTTTTTTATGTCAAGTTCTAGCACAATAGGAGTCATAAAAAGAAGAAATATCCTGAGATAATTGTATAGAAAAACTTACATATAAAAATGAAGAATAATTATTAGTAGTTCTTGGTAGAAAAATATGGTGTGATGATAGATTGTTTCTCACACTCATTCCGTCGTCGTGCAGCTTCAACCTGTAGACGACAGCGAAACAAAATGTCCATACCAGATGCACCTTGTTCCTTCATGTAACAGAACATTCCTTTAGCGGCTTTCAGTCCTTCACTATAGGTCGCCATTTTAGCTTTTCTTCGAAGCAAACAGCGTTGCTAAATATTACAACATGTCTTGAAATTTATTATTCAGTTCCAAGAATTAATGGCGCAATGCGAAAACAGCAAAAATTAGAGAAAACGAGCAGTTAAATCTTTGAACAAAACAGGAAAGACATACTCGTAAATAATAATTATATGTACTGTATGTAATATTTGTTCTGTTTGGCCGAGAGATATCTTAAAAACGTTCCTGAAACGCTGTCGAGTTATTCCACGAAATGCCAGAATATCCAGAGTCGAATTTGCGGGATTCTACTACATCCCATATTCTTCATACACTAGTAGCGTAGAGTCATTAGGATTTACTTGGAAGCAGGATAAAAAATGAGCAATATCTTCGCCGGGACTCGAACCACGAACCTCTCGAACACGCGTCGAGCGTGCTGACCACTACACCACGAAAGCGGGAGAAATGCCTTGTAATATATAGAGTCTGCTTTTAAGAAGTCGCGAATTTATAGAATTTGTTACTTCTGTTATAAATGAACACTTAAGCTGCACAAATAAACCTCGCAAAGACATCAAACCAGGGCTTAATTTCTAAGCTTAGAAGTGCTGGAACACTATGGAAGACAGTCATGAAAGACGAAAAAAATATGCAAATAAATAAAAAAAACTAAGAAAATCTGAAGGGTTTCAGATTTTCTTAGTTTGCTTCCAAAGGGGCGTTTTTTAAACATTTTGTGTGTTATCTTTATTTATTAAATATCATGTTCTTCGTACTTAAACCATAAAATTCAGCTCAAGAGCAATATCACGAAATAATTTTAAGCTGAGCATATCTTTAGAGTTTCCGATACACAGTCTCACACGCTGGAGATAAACATGTTTTTTCTGTGCAACGTTGCCGTTGCTGGCTTTGAAATCCTTGTGTTTGTAAATCAAAACTGCGTTAAAGTTTCACAAAATATGAAATCGATTATAAAACTAATTCCAAATTTGCGCTTCCAGATGCCCATATTTGCAGTAGGATTATGTCATTCAAAATTGGATAGCTCTAGGTACCGTTGTTTTATCACAATGCGAGAAACATACATACATGTATGCAGATTCTTCATTATTTAATTTTATCAAATATAATACAGGGCGATAATATTTGGTGGCAACAGTTTGAAAAGTGAAACGGACATTCAGAGTGATTCGATGCAAAATCGCAGAATGAAAACAATAGTCCCTCAGGGGCCCGTTTGGACTAATAAAATAGTAAACTAATTACTAATTAAAACAGTAAAGTAATGAACTGTTAAAATAATAAAATAATTAAAATGAAAATTCAATAAAGTGTAAAGAAATAAATAAAAACTTGATAAATTATTAAATGAATGGTAAATATTTAAGAAATAAATAAAATACTGGACCTCGTTTTATTTGCGCCTCCGATCGTAATTAAAATTTCACTCCAAAATTGAGAAATAGCTCAAATAGCCTAAATTTAAGCCTTGAATATTCACTTTAATGTACCACTTTAAGGGTAGATAAAGACAATGATAATTTTTTTTCCGACACAGCAAGGAAAAAAGTTAAAGCGTCGCTAATTAGACTAGAGAGAATGTTATAAAGAGCAACAGAATATCGGGAAAATTTTAACGGTGGTTGTGTAGGTATGACGACAAAGAGAGTGGAGTCCAACAATTTGTGACCACGACCTCTGTCAAAACAATTCTAAGCGTCAAGCACACAGGAGAAAAATTTGCTTCGGAAGCGCCAGCTGAGAACAAAGTGGCAATTTTCGTGTCCCTTATTTAGCTACATCGGTCCAAAAATTCTGCAGATGTTCTTTCCCACGGAAAGGCACTGGCGTTGAAACGAAAAATTTATCCGCTGTCATAAATTCCTTTCCTTTCCTGGAGCATACAGCTTTTGACATAAGCCTTGTGAGTGGAAGCTTTTCGTTCCTTAAAGGACTGAATATCCCTCCAAGTGTTAATTTCCCAGGAAAAGAGAGGCATGTATTCAATTTTAATGTAATATTAATATTAAAATAAAATTTTCAAGATTAAATCAATTTTCTGCTGAAAATATGCTTCAGTTACATAAAAGAAATACCACTGCTAAGGCCGTCTTACTTAAGGCTCCAGTATGCTTCTACTAGAATTCCGATTTATTTTAAAAAAATTAACAAGTACCGGAGCGCAGCGCAATTTTAAACTCTGAATCAAACATATAGAAAACTTGTAAAAGAATCGTTTTATCACAGTACTATCGCTAGATTATGAACATTCAGTGTGTAATGAGTCCAAATTAACTAGGTTTATGTATTGATATGGGATTAAACTTTGAGAAGCTTTGAACAGAGTCTATAGTAATTCCTGAATGTTCGAGAAAAAGCGAGAAGCTTCTCGAATATGCAGTTTGTGTAGTTCCAAGAAACGGCCTGGCATGGTCTGCTTGAAAATACAGGAAAATAAACTTGGCGAATTTCCGAGTTCTAAATGCTATTTCTATATAAATTCTGATTTTTATTCTCTTTCCCCTTATCCTTTAATTCATTCAGCTTTTATTTATTTTATTTTCCTGCAGCGGCCGAGGACATCCTGGGAAGCACACGTGCAGCCCTTAGGGCTTCACGAAGAAAACGCTGTTCTAAGGTACAATCTGAGTTTTTCGTGCTGTTTAAATTTCTAGAGTCGCAAATAGCTTCGGAAATCCTTCTCATTATGTTGCTATCTGCATTAATTAGAAATCAGGTTACATTACGCCAGAAATACTAGCAGTTTATTCAGTTTATAACTTGAATATGAGCTCATCTGACTTGGATAATGGAAAGACTAGACTATAGGTGTTTATAGCACATATTTCTAGTTCAAAACTTAATGCGGATATTTCTAATTCAGATTTGATTTTAGGTTTTAGTTCAGAAGGGCTATTAGTCTGGAAACGGCATTTTGCGTCGAATCGCTTGTAGAGATATTAGGTACTTTTTGATTGAAAAATGAGCAATGCCCGTGCCGGGACTCGAACCGGGGACCTCTGGCTATCGAATACGAGCCAAGTTTGCTGACTACTACACCACGAAGGCATGCTATGAAGGCTGGAGAAATAAATACCTTATACGCTATAAACGGCTGTATTATTTTGCAAATTGTTGCCGCCAAATATTATCCCCTTGTATTATATTAAAAAAGTTAATAATGAAAAATCTGCATGAATGTATGTAGGTATTGTGAAAAAAAAATGATATCTAGAGCCATCAGATTTTTAATAACGTAGTCCTCTACCAGAATATGAGCCCGTGGAAGCCCAAATCTTGAATTTCGAATTTGTTTTATTATCTATCCATTTCATATTTTTTAAACTTTAATAACGAATTTTTGATTAAGAAACTCAACGATTTCAAAGCGAGCAGTGGCAGCACACTGTACGGAATGAAATATTTTTATCTCCAGCATATCCTCTATCAGAAATTTAAAGCTATGCTGTTTTAAAATATTTTTAGTCCAAATACTCGCGAAACGTGCATATATGTGTGAATGAAAAAATAAACTCGCTTTTGAACGTAATATAAAATCCGAAAGCTTTATTTATTTATTTATTTATTTTTTGAGAAAGTTATGCGTAATCGGCGAATGATTTAGATGAAACTGAGCTGCGCCATGCCTTTTTCATTTTCAGCTAGTTCAGCATATAGTCACAAGCGAATTACCATCGTAATAAAAGAACTTAAAATCTGAATTTTCAAATTCAAGTTAACGTCTAAGAGACGTCTTAAACTCGAATCTTCGAGATCTGAAGCAGTCATCGAAAGATTTATTTATTTATTTATTTCCGTAAACGAAGTATTTACCTTTAAATTTGGGGGAGGGAGAAGATTATGGCATATCTCATGGCAATATTTCTTATGTATACATATTGCGACGCGTGTATTGGCATCTGATATGTGGATAATCAATGAAACAAAAGAGCTCCTCATGGATGTTATACCACGTGTGGGTAATATCTATAAAGAGATGTTACACGTGTAGGTACTAGATGTAAGAGTGTGTAAGCTAACGGAAATTTTGTTTTGATAAGTGATTTTTATGTTTTTTGCAATAGTTTAAACAATGACTTCTTCTTTATCGATATAAAAAACGAGAAAAATATGGAATGCCTTCGCCAGAATTCAAACTCTGGACTTTCCGATTACATATCGTATGTGCTTCCAGTTACACCACGAAGGTGCACGCAAAGACGGGAGAAAATACCTTATCAGGCTTTTAAAAAGTCAACTCATTATTAGAAAGACCACTAACAATTATTAGTTACTGAGGTACTTTTAGAGCAATATGTTATCTTAGTTCGGAATAATTGCTTGCTCGTGGTCTATCAGAGCATCTATAGTGTATAATTAGTTATTATTATTGTTATTATTATTAGTCCAAAGGGATTTAGTCCCGAAGGACTATTACTTTCGTTTTGCGATTTTGCGTCGATTCACTCTGAATGCCCATTTCACTTTTCAAATTGTTGCCACTAAATGTTATCGTTCTGCATTAAATTTTAAAAAATGAAAAATCTGCATAAATGTATGCATGTTTCTCGCATTGTGATAAAACCTAGAGCCATCGAATTTTGAATGACGTAATCCTACTGCGAATATGAGCATCTGGAAGCCCTAATTTTGAATTTGAAATTTGCTTTAAGCATCTGGACCTAATTTTGAATTTGAAATTTGCTTTATTATCGATTTTATGTTTTGTAACATTTCAACGAATTTCTGATTAACAAACTAAATGATTTCAAAGCGAGCAATGGCAACACTGTACGGAAAAAAAAACATTTTTATCTCCAGCGCACGAGACTTACGGAAATTCTAAAGATATGTTCATTTTAAAATGATTTTGCGATATTGATTTTGAACTGAATTTTATGGTTTGAGTACGTAGTACATGATATTTAATAAAAAAAAGGTAGCACACGAAACATTAAAAAAACGCGTCTTTGGACGTAATTTAAAATCCGAAATCTTTCAGATTTTTTTTTAATGTCTAATTTTATTTAATTTTGCCAATTAGTTTTGCTTTTACGAATTTTTATATTATTCAAAATTATGATCATGGTATTTTAAATTAAAGTGCTTAAATAGGGCATGGTTATTAAAATAACCTTATTATATATTATTATATTAAATAACCAACCTTGTCGTAACGATGGGCAATCAGATGATTAATTTAATGCTTAATGTGTCGATTTGTTCGAGCTTGGTATATACATTAAATTACAAGAGACTGGCTCTTTTTCGGGTAACTTACTTTCTAATAAATCCAAACATTCTTGATTTGAGTGTCTCGTGGTATCTAATGTATCCTACATAACTTAATTGAATCATTACTCATTCGAATCGAGATATTTGAATAAATGGATTACTTATCTGACTCAAGGATCCGAGGATTTTTTTACAAAATCGAAGAAATGTATAAAAGTATTGACTAATAGTCTGTTAACCAAAATAAATACAGCCGTAGGAATGTAAGAAAGAGAGGAAGAAAGGTGTGGAGGAAAGTGAAAATAGTATTGCTTATTGCTTATTTGATTATTTTATCGAAATTATGCAGATTCGATTTACGTACCCTTAATCGTATACATAGCTTTTTCATAATTTGATTCCGCAAGGTTTGAAAAATGTTTCAAGTGTTTCTTCAGGTTAAACTGTTTGATTAAATTCTCTTTTAAATGTTGTAAAGGATAGATACAGGGTTATAAATAGGAAATATGTACATATAGTGTGGAAAATTGAAGTCATGACATCAAGAAGCTCGTTAATATTTCGAATTCACAGAATCGATAGACATGATAATAATACGCTTGTGATCAAAAGCTTGAGAAAGGGGACTCAAATGCTCTCAACCTATTCAGTATGGAACATGACTGCAATGTGCCTAAATACACGCACTTAAATGCTTTTTGGCATGCCACCAGTGAGGTCATTAATTGCTGTCTGAGGGACGTTTTGCCACTCTGCAAATGTAGCCTATCTAATGTCTCAGTGGTTCTTCATGGCAGACGAGCTCGTAAATACGGCAGACAGCGGTAACCAGTCAGTTCATGCAGGCTATTCACAATAGGACGAGCAGTATTCGGTCTAACGCTATCGGCTCTTGGGACACTTCGTAAAAATGGTTTGCCACTGGATCCTTTATTAAATCAGCATAACATTGAGCTGTCAAGGTGCATTCCACACCATTATTCCAGAAGCAGTGCCAATATGACGTTCTGTCATAAGGCTTGTTAACAACAGTGATTATGCGGTCTTCCACTGACCATCATTTCTTAGGCTATCACTGATACAGAAGTGAGATAAGGAGGGAAGAGGGCAGCCTCCACTAGCCATTTCAGCAAAGCTGTACACCATGTAAGATATTTCCGCAAGACTGTGCCTTGGGATCAGGGGAACACCTGTCTCTGATGGTGTAGGTCGTAGCACAGTTTCGTGCTGGTACATTCCGAGATTTGTGTACACATTGTTGGACCTCCTGAGCTTAGTATATAACGTCGAAATTCATTCGCAATAGATTAAGGATAAACAAGCGCCATTCTTCTAATTCGACGATCCATCCGAACAGAAGTTTGCATCTGGTCACTGCTCGCTGTAATTCGAGTTCATCGTTGTTTTGTGATCACTGGGATGCATGATATTAAATAATTCTGTCATCTTGTGGTGAATGCGTAGCACTCTGTCGGAATGATAAACCAGCAATTCTGAGTTCAAAGATTCTGTCCCTCTCCGTTTATGGTAGATGTTAACAAGTGGAGCATTATGAAACTCGAGGCTAGTGTCACTAAACAAACAAGGTTATGCTCTTCTCAACGCTCGAGTTTAATGAGCACAAAACGATTACTTATAGAAATGGGAGAGATGGAGACAGAGTTTTATTTAATTCCCTGAGGGAACAGTTGGTTTGGAGCAGTCTGTGAGTCAGTGACGTCAGAGCATTCCTCAAAACACTCTGTTGGGGAAGAGCAAACCTTTAGTTAAGTTGCTGGAGCCATCGCAATATCAAACCGTAAGGTTTAATCCGATTTCTAAAGCCTCATGCGATAGAAGAAAATCACGTTTAATGAGTTTTTTAAATATTTTGAGCCCCTTGTCGGTGTTTGGAACTAGGTGTTGAAATTTTGAATCATGTGAACGGTTTTAATTACACCTACAATCCTTCCCTCCTGTCGTTTGCATAAATTTACGTTTTCTTCTTCTGGAGGTTGCAATTTGACATTTGTTTTACAAGGAATTAGAAAAATAAAATTATTTTAACTAGTCTCCTAAAAATTAATTAATAGTTTTTAAACTCTGAAAAAAATCTTCCCTCACTTCAGTTATTCTGTAAAATACAATTTATTTTTCCGAGTAAACTTGAGCAAAATTGAAACTCTTTTTATACGTAAACGCACATTCTTCACAATTTATGAATGTTTCTTTTTCACCGTTAATTTCTAAAAAATTACATTTCCTATCTGTGACAATTTCAGACTTATTTTTAACCCAACTGTGATTCAGTACGGCTAAAAATCGTAAAATCTTAATTGGTTTTGCTTTGTACTGGCATATATCTTTTTAAATCTGTTAATACGCCTTTTATTTATTTTAGTAAGAGCATGCACTACGGAAAATCATAAAGGAAGTCAAAAATTGGCATGATATATTTGAAGAGAGCACTGATTACAATAAGTGGCAGAATCGTCCTAGTTCATGATATTCATTTCTTTAGTTGCACATGCGTATTTCAGTTTGAACTCGATGGTACTCAATGACTGTATAAGAGAGTAGTAGCGTGTTGTTACCCGTTTTATTTTAAAAGGCAAAAGGACTTCGTGCTTAAGATATTCAGAAAAGAATGTTTCCTGTTTATGAAAGGAAGTGTATGTAGCGTAAAGCCATCACAAGTGGAGCTAGAAACTTTCTCAAGGCTGCTCGAAAGTTTGTCATGAAAATTGAAGTGGGCGGCCTGTTCAGATTGAGGCAGACTCATTAGCGCAGAGGGTGGAAGAATTAATTCGAGAAATGTACTGTACACTGTAACAATAACAGCAGCAGTACCTGTTTGCTCAATAAAAAACATCTCAAAGGCCAACGCTTTGTGCTACGTTCAAGATGAAGTAAAATTGTGGTTGAGACAGCAACTGAAAGAATTTTATACAGCTGTTTTTAGAGCATTGATAAAGCGATGGGACAAGTGTATAAATAATTACGAAGATTACGCTGAGAAATAAAATTAGTTTTCATATGAGTATCTCATTAGGTTATTTTACAATTACCTTTGTGAGTTATTTATTAATTTGCATTTGTATAAAGAGAACATAAAAAAGTCGCCAGAGAATTCTTATTATTTTAGAAATCAAACAACAAAAATTAGAGTTATATTTGTAAATTTTCCAAACAACTAGTTTCGACGGTTTGACTATCGAACCACCGAAATTAGTCCTTCGGAAAATTTGCAAATATAACGCTGATTTTTGTTGTTTGACTTGTGGGGTTTTACTTATTTAATTCCAATGTTCAATCTTAGAACCCCACAAACACTAACAAGCGAACAATCGCTTAAGTGTGAGAATAAACACGTAAGATTTAAGAAGGGTTAACTACCCTTTATTTCTCAGAATAATTACAATCAACTCCTAACTCGGAGTGTACAGCAAAGCCTCCACTTGGGCTTGAACTTAAATAATTATGAAATGAAACTAAACTAAGCTTAACTAAAGCTATCTGAAAGGTATAGCCGAAGCTATCAGGTTTCTAAGTAGTTGGCCTCTAAGTATTAATTAAATCGGCGAAGCCAAGCAAGAGCCTAAAGTATGGTCGAGCGTGGTACATAAGAGAGAACGTAGCCTAATGGCAAACGTGCGCTAGGTCAGGAAAATCAGACTTTCTCTCTCGAAGTCGGCGAAACATCGACTTAGATAGTTCTCTCACACATTTGCATTAACTGCGTTTCTGAAATTACATTCTGGTAGGAAATTGTAAGCTGAAATTAGAATAGATAGAAAAGGTGCATAACTTAAAATAACTGTTAATAAAATTAGGATAAACCTTACAGACTTCTAAACGAATCGTTGTTCGGCGTGTTATTTTAACCTGAATTCTTATTATTGCAGTAAAAACATCATCTTTATTTTCATATTGTAACTGTACTTCTGTGTTTCGTTTCGAGATTTATTTACGCATTTAATTTCATATTGTTGATAATGAGGATGTAATTTATAAATTTTACTCTTTGCAATTTCTCTGCCTTCATTTATTGGTCCAAAGGGGTCTGTCCCTGAAGGACTATTGCTTTCGTTTTGGGATTTTGCGTCGAATCACTCTGAATGTCCGCTCCACTTTTTGCCACCAAATATTATCGCCCTGCATTCTATTTCAGGAAATTAAATAATGAAGAATCTGCATAAATGTGTATGTTTCTCGCATTGTGATAAAACGACGGTACCTAGAGCCATCCAATTTTCAATGACGTAATCCTACTGCGAATATGGGTATCTGGAAGCCCAACTTTGAAATTTGTTTTATTATCGATTTCATATTTTGTAAAACTTTAACGAATTTTTGATTAAGAAACTCAAGGATTTCAAAACGAGCAATGGCAATGTTGTACAGAAAACACATTTTTGTCTCCAGCGCGTGAGACTGTGTATCGGAAATTCTAAAGATCTGCTCAGTTTAACATTATTTTGCGATATTGCTCTTGAACTGAATTTTATGGTTTAAAAATGAAGAACATGATATTTAATAAATAAAGGTAACGCACAAAATGTTAAAAAACTCTCCTTTGGTCGTAATTCAAAATCTGAAACCTTTCAGACTTTTTTTTTCCCTAGCGAATTAAAATTATATACTTTTTTCTATTAGTTTGAAAAATGTACTCCTTACATATCGGAGAAATATTATCAGTCAGCATTTTCAATCTCTGAAGGATAATAATTGTAATAGCCTGTCTACTTCTTTGACTAATGATCTGAACAGCACCAGTACTGAAATGATGTATGAACTGATGAATGCTCTTCTTAAATGTGTGTAACGTAGGTTACCCTGTCTTGAACCACCCCAGAAAATCTCAGTCTTTTCATCTAGTCATCTGTAATCAAGGAAATGATAATAAATTGTTTCCACAAACCTTGCCTATCATATTCACAGTGAAATACGGTTATTAAGATTTATAGCTGTCACACGAGTTATTCCACAGCAAACGTGGGAAAGCAGTCTAAATTTTAAAGAAAAACTTTGCCTAATGTTTTTGGAGCTTTGGTTTACCTTCTTGATTTTATCTAGGCTTGCTGTTTCCTTTGAAATGCAAATAGTGTACCTTTAAAAAAAAAAATTCTAAGTGCATCGATAAAAAGACATTTTCTTGGTATTTCCTAGTAAACAGAAGCTGTTTGGATGTTGGTACTATCTGTTATTGATATTTCATTTTTATTGAGATTTATTTTTATTGAGTAGTATTTTGTTGTTGTTGTGTCTATGATGAAAGCTATTCAAGTAGTACATGAACGAATATGACAGCCCTGGCAATCTGCAAAATGTTATCATCGTAGATATTCGATCTCGCAAACCAGACCCCAATTTCTAATAATCCAGAAAGGATAGCCGGACAATAAAAAATATGTGCAGTTGTCAAATCTGTGTCCGGGCAGTTACCAAAGTTTCCATAGGTTTTCCTACCCTCCCTGTTAAAGTCTGTTTGGGGTTTTAGTTATAAGTCGATCTTTATTGATGTGGTGCTTTATTGGAATTGAAGGCATCGTATTTTGTCGTAATTACAATATTTTTCGGACCTAAAACATTTACGAAGATCTGACATTACGATCATTTGTGTATTATGAACATACCAAGGATGATTTTCCATGCATATTTATGTCTGTTTGTTTTCATTTGACATAACCATAAGTGATAACTTGGCAATAGAAACCTTCATAACCTTACTTTAAGTGCCGCTCAAAAGGAACAGTGGTTAGCGTATCTGACAGCCGTACCGAAGGGCCCGGATTCGAATCCCGGCGAAGGCATGGATGTTTGTAAATGTATAGTGTCTGTGCGGCATGGGAGCGCTGTAAATATAAATATGCGACGAGCCGAAAGTCCTCTCGAGCGGTTAGTGGTAGGGAAAAAGGGATAGGAGACCTTCGGACCTCCCCCCGGGGGGATCTCTTTCAAAATTGGGGTGGAACTGAGACAAAGTCGAGATGCCACCTATATGGTGCTCAAGGCTTTTGCCAACTAGAAGCGCATTTGACTCCTTGTGAAGACCAATGTCTGATCGTTGTCAGACAAGTGAAATTGGTAACTACAACAAACTCTCAAATTATTAGAATTAAATACTATTTCAGCTCTTAAGGTATGAAAGCTGAATTTTGCAGTTGCTTAGAATTTAGATAAATAAATAAATTATAATAGTTTTCTGTTTGAGTGACGCAAGATAAGACTTTCTCATTACTTCCTATATGTTTATCTATAATGGTAAAGTAAAAGTGTTATTTTTTCGCATGTGAACTATGTAAGTATTGCTTAATTTTTTCCTTTTTTGTTGTCACAGCTTTCTGCGATCAGACTTTACTTTCAGCTACTTTTTTTTCTTCGAACTATAATCATATCGCATTACAGGAATTTTTTTTTTCTTAACAACTTGGTATTAATAACCTCTGCTGTTTCTATCAGTTACGTTACTTTTCTTCCACTTACGTTTTCTACTGATGTTTTTATTTGATTATATGATTTTAAATTTCCTTTTAGCCTTGATACTCTCTAATTAAAGTATAATGTAGGAACATATTGTTATGAATTTTGTACATGTGTACGTAATTTTAGTGAAGTTATATGTAAAATGGTAGGGTTTTTTAGTCCAAAGGAGCAATTTGCCCAGACGAACAGCTAATTTCGTTTTGGCATTTTGCATTGATTCACTACAAATGTCTGTTCACTTTTCAAATTGTTGCCACCAAATATTACTGCCTTGTATCATATTAAATTAAATAATGAAGAATCTGCATAAATATATATCTGTTTCTAGCATTATGATAAAACCACGGTGCGTAGAGCCATCAAATTTTGAATAATCTACATTTCCACCCGAATATGGGCATCTGTAAGCACAAATTTGGAATTTGTTTTATTATCTATTTCATATTTTATAAAATTTTAACGAATTTTTAATTAACAAACTCAATGATTTCAAAGCGAGAAATGGTAACACTGTACAGGAAAAAAAAATTATCTCCAGCGCGCGAGACTGTGTATCGGAAATTCTAAAGATATGGTCATTTTAAAATTATTTTGAGATACTGCTGTTGAATTGAATTTTATGGT
>KK122204.1:29385-40666 GCA_000611955.2 Stegodyphus mimosarum
AAAAAATAATTATAAAAAAAAGAAAAAACACAAAAGGAAAAAAAAAAAAAAAAAAAAAAAAAACCCACCCTTCATATCTTATTTATTTATTTATTTTGCACGATGTGATTAGAAAATCTAAAGAGACGATGATTTGCCAGAACGATAAGAATACGGGGACAACTCATTTAACACCGAGTAAATGGCTATTTCCGAAATTGGCGAGATATAGTCACGCTGGAGATGGTTTTGGCGACTAATTTTATCACAAAATCTGGCGAGAAATTGCGAAAAATCACCAAGCTTGGCGACCATTTAGCAACATTTGGGTTTGGTCTCTGTGTGTACTGGATATTGTAATTGAATAATTATGATTAATCCCTGTTTGAGACTGTATCCGTAACCGGCCCTTAGATGTAACTCTATATATTTGTATATTTATAACGTATTGTTACGAAAAATTCGGCGGTTGCGCCTGTATGTAAGCTTTCCGGCATAGCACTAGGGTTGCCATAAAATAATGTATGGTAGGGTTGCCAGATTGGCGATTTTATCGCCCATTTGGCGACCAAATTGGCGATATCCCATGGTCCAATCGGGAAGCTTCTAGAATAATTTCCTGTCGAGATATTTCTCGAAACGTGTGGAACCTAAAGAAAAACTATATAAACCCTTGCGTTTCTGAATTGTGAAGTAGTGTGAGCGTTGTGATTATTGTGAGAAGAGCTGCTTACTGTGAGTGCTAAGCTACGCGAGAGTTTTGTGAACGGAAAGCGATCGAGATAGTGCTTTGCCGTGAAGCTAACTTTACAGTAATTAGTGTTGCTGAAGCTACCTTTACAGTTACAGCCTGAAGCTGTGTTGCTGATTGTTTCAGCGTATTTATTGTAGATAGTGCTGTAAATAGTGATTCTTGTAAATAAATTGTGCTTTTTATTGTTCTGCATCGTGTTTTCATCGGATACTCTCAAATCCACGAACCCGTAAAACGCAACAGTATATTTATATATTACATATTTATAACGTATATGCTTTATATATATAGTATATACAGTAAATATATAGTAAATTCGAGAAATGACTTTACTAGAGATTTCTCGGCGGCCGGGTGAAAACTGTATAAGACCGGAGAGATTGTTTGCTGTCAGTAGTTGTTAGTTTAGAACGACTTCCTGGTATCGAGATATCCGTAAGAGCTTCACCTACTACATGTGCTTTGCATTGCGTTGTGTTTAACGTTTAGTAGTTTGAAGTGTAACTACTGATTGCACTCCGTGATACTGTGAAGAGCCGTGCGAGTATTTTTGGGGAAATTTCCAGAATTGGGAAATGTTTCTAAGTTGTGTGTATTCAGTCTATTACGAATACCGTAACGCAACAGTTATTTTCTGAAACCATCATTAGAACCCTACTTCCAAACAAAAGATTTCGAAGTAGGAATCTCCCTTTGCTGAAATGCTCCTTTTCTCATCATATATCTGTGAGCCTTCTAATAAATACTGTCAAGTTGCTAACTATAACTATAAGAAGTTTTTAAACATTTGGTTTATACAAACTTCTTAATTTTAATGTAAAGAATAAAACGTGTTTTTGCTCCTAATTAATATTTGTATTACCGTAATAAAAATTTCATGATTTCATTCTATGAAACATTCAATGGTTTCCTTAAATACTAGTTCTTAGATTCGCTGTAATTACTCAAACCTAATTGCTTCGGAATTCCAATAGAATTCATGCAAGTTTCGCTCGAGTACTCTTAAATTTGTTTAACTACTGTTTTAAGCTCCTTCTCCTATTTTTGCTGCGTCATCGGATCAAAATTCGTCTTTCGTTTAATAACGCCTTTCCGCACAGGTAAACCGCCTATTTAATTACATTCGAATCATAATCGAATCTGCTTCGATTAAGCGGCGCCGAATCGATAGGAAAAATAATCGAATTTTCCGCTGAAGAACTTTTGCTTAGAATCCAAAATGGCGGCAAAGAAGTTCGAGTGATTGACGCTCGTAATGAGAGACTGCGCTAATTAATGTCATTAAGAACATCTGATTGCATTACCGTAATTACGTGCAGTTCTTTCCCCTCCATATTTCTGCCATTTTTAATGACATTAGAAGGGATGAATTGGCGTTTGATGAGTTTGGCTATTATTAAAAGAAGACCAAAAACGGCGGTTACGGTTATGAGAGAGTTGTTTGTTCCGGCCTATGCACCTAATCACGTTATCTGGCAATGAGGATGGCGGATGAGACTTTCTCTTTAGCTTTTCGCAATCGAAAATTCGATTGGCAGAGGAAGGCGAGGGGCAACCTTTCTTTTCGAATCTCTCTGCTTCAGACCGATAAGACGAGAGAAGAAATTGTCAGGAAAATTGATCGCGGTATTCTCTAAAATTTTAATTAAATCTAAAGGTTTATTTTATATCTAACGAAAATTTTGAAGTTTCTCATAAATTAAAAGATTTTATTTATTTGTATAAGGAAGATGCTGCATTGAACGGTTTGAGGTACAGACATCTGTAACAGTGTTGTTTAGTGTTACTTAATTTTTACTGTGTTCGATCTCTCATAAGCTATCTACAGTTCTCAGTATTAATTTCTCCAAAAATTTAAAAGACCAAACATTCATTTTTATTGCACAAATAAAAGGAGCTCGGCGAGCTAGTTATTTGTGTGTTATCAGTACATTTGACAGCTCACATAACACTGCAGAATATTATCTATTATTGGATAAATGCCTACTGTGTTTGCACTGCTATTGAACGGTAAAACTTTGCTTTAAAAATAATACTATCCAAAATCATGATTTCATGGAATATGCACATTTGAAATCAAACCTAGACTGTGAACCTTATCGTTTAACGAGTTAGTGTTGTAATTCTCCTCCTCCCCCCCGAGTGCGTCCTTAATTTCATTGGTCATTAGTGGCTCAGGTTTATTAGATATCCCCATAAGCAAAAATCCTAAACTGCGAGTACGCTACCATAGCAATACAGCCTCGAATACGACGAATGACATATTATTAATTTTTAGGCCGAACGGGCATTAGTCAAGAAGGGTTTTTAATCTCGAAACGGCATTTTGCGTGGAAGCTCTTCAAATGTCCGAATCACTTTTCAGATTGTTGCCACCAAATACTATCGCCCTGCATTATATTTGAAGAAACTAAATAATGAAGAATGTATATGAATGTATGCTGTGTTTCACGCATCATGAAGAAACGGCAATATCTAGAGCCATCAAATTTTGAATAACGTAATCCTCCACACGAGCATGCGCGCATGGAAGCCCGAAATCTAAATTTGTTTTATTATCTATTTCATATTTCATAAAACTTTAGCTAATTTTTTATTAACAAACTCAGCGATTTCAAAACGAGTATTTGCAACACTGTACGGAATAAAACTTTTTTATTGCCAACGCGTAAGACTCTCCGTCGGAACTCTAAAGATATGCTGTTTTTAAATATTTTTATATTTTGCTGTTGAAATGTGTGTTAAGCGCCAAAAAAGTAAACACGCAAAAGGTTAATAATAAAACGACCAAAAAAGTTTTGTAAAGCCATCTTAATAAAAAAAATAGCCATTGATATGATGAACTGAGAAAAGATTGAAAAAACAGAAAAAAATGTATGCCAACACTTACAGCTGCATCGGGAATTCTAAACTTATTCTGCATTTGAAATTTTTGCAATTGAATTGTATATGGCATAAGTGCGAAAAGAATTATGTTTCATAATAAAGCTAAAAAAAAAAATTTGCAGGAGCAAGCGGAATAGCAGACTAGTAGACTGCAAGCTCTGTGAGAGCGTAAAAAAAGGCTTAACAAAGTCTTTAAGGCGACCATTAAAACCTGAAATCTTTCAAATTTTTTTTCTTGCCTTTTTTTTTCCTTATTATTTTTAAGCAGGCCCTGTATATATATTTCGCGTGATAATAATAAATGAATCGTTAAACTAAATCGCATGATAATTATCGAAAATCGCTATGTTGTTAAACTATAATTTTATTTTTTAAAAAAAGCGTCAAATCTAATTTAAGTTCGGGTAAGGTCTCCTTAAAAAAAAAAATAATAAAAAAAAAAACAATAAAATAAAAAAAAAACTATTGATAAGATAAAAAGGTAATATTGCAGTCCTGTAAATTAACAAAGAAATAATACTAATTCGAATTGTTTTACGTTTTGATGCAAGAAATTTTCTCCAGGAGGCCAATGGATTTTTAAATCAAAGTAAATAAAGAGCTAGCCAAACACGTTTTGTTGGTGAAAATTTTAGAAGAAGCTATTATTTCGTACATTTTTATTGGAGCTCCTAATTAGTGAAGTAGTTTCTCGGTGAACATTTTATTTAGGAAATTATTTTCGAAATGCTAAGCCTAAAATACACTTTTTATGTGGTGTAAGTAATGTGAACCTTTAGTTTCAAGGTATGTTGATAGCAGGAAAGAGTTACTGAACTTGTAGTTTTAAGTAATTTTGAGATTTAAAATATAATGTGTTGAATGTATAAGTTTTGTACAGACATAAATTATTTCGATGAAGAATTTTTGCCTTTGCCAGTCTACCTGGGCTACAATTTATAATAAAATCGCCTTACCGGCAGTCGATTAAAAATTCATAATTATAATGGAATTATTATATATTTAGCATAAATTAAACACATTTCTGGATTTTAATCTTTGAAGCTATTTCTAGTGTAAATGCAATTAACAAATCACAATCGCAAGAACTATTTTGCTTGTACAGATCTTTGTGTGATAAGCATGATGAAGAAAACAAGCGAATAATTCATTAAAAGAACATGTCCCTTTAAAAATTATCAAATTTAGAAAAAAGAAAATATAGCTTAAAAAAAATCTGAAAGCTTTTAGATTTTATATTGCGACTAAAGGAGAGTTTTTTAACGTCTTCTGTGTTACCTCTATTTATTAGATTTCATATTCTTCGCATTTAAACCGCATAAAATTCAATGCAATAGCAATATCACAAAATATTTAAAAACAGCACATCCTTAAAATTTCCGATAGACAACAGCCTCGTGCGCTGGAGATTATTCCCCTCCCCGTACAGTGTTGCGTTGCTAGATGTGAAATCATTGAGTTTGTTCATCAAAAATTCGTTAAAGTTTTACAGAATATGAAATTAGATCACAAAGCAAATTCGAAATTCAAAATTCGAGTTTCAGGTGCCCGTGTTCGAGTGGAAGGCTGCGTTGTTTAAAATTTGATGGCTGTAGATACCGTTGTTTTTTCACAATGCGAGAAACATACATACATATACATATTCTTCATTATTTAATTTCTTTAAATGTAATACAAGGTGATAATTTTGGGTGGCAAAAATTTAAAAAGTGATTCGCCGTTCATAGTGAACAGACGCAAAATGCCGTTTCGAAATTAGTAGCCCTTCTGGGCTAACGTTTCTTTGGGTTAAAAATTTCTGAAAGGATATTTTTAAGTAAAAAGAACTGACATTCATATACACATGAGTAAAACTGTGGACCCACTCATGTAACCTCACTATCCCGTTCGCAGTAAGCGAGATATGAGCTAAGAACTCCGTATTTTTCTACTACATAACTTTATTTATGCATTCTCTGAGGTTTGCTATCTTTTTATTGAACTTGTCGGTAAGAAGTAATTTATATCAGTTTTGAAAATAACTGAAGATAAAGACACTTCTTCTGGATGTAGAAACACAGGTATGCGTATTAAGATGAAATACTCAAAGCTGATTACATATCAATGTAGTGTGGTCCGTTTATCTTCCAACTTTAGAGTTGATTCTCAGCTATGTCCGAAGAAAAAACAATTCTTCTGAGATTTAAAGGTTCCCATTATAGAGACCATTATCAACACCCACCTGACCCCTGAAACAGGATGCATCCAGGACTCATCAAGTCCAGCCGTTACCTAATGGCCCTACGGGCCTTTGGGGAAATGGCCCTTTTCACCTTCAGGTAAAACGAAACTTGCGCCCAGTCTCCGTCTTATATTCCGTCAAATAGCATTATTGTACTAACAAGATGGGTTGCCACTTTTATAGTTCTTCGCGCTTCACTGGCGTATTGGATGTCCAGACGAAAAATGAAGTGGAGGAAAGAGGAAAATCTATACTTTCCGAACTTAATATTTTTAATGCAGAAAACTGTAACTGATTTTTTATTTTTTTGTACGAAGTTAAGTATTATAATCACGAAAAATTCCGGGTACCATATTTCAACGAAAATATCCATTTTGACCGATATCGAATGCAATTTGACGATGTTTTTGCATGACGTCTGTACTTGAGGACAGAATAAAGGATTTCTCCCCCCAAACGAATTATAAAACTGATTTAAAATGGATTTTTTTCGTGACTTCTGTACGTACGTACGTATGTATGTATCTCGCATAACTCAAAACGAGTTAGTACTTTTAGAACGTTAAAATTTTGTATATAGGACTACTATAGCATGTAGTTGCAAACCTCCTTTTTTGGTAGCAATCGACCCCAAAAAAGGAGGCAATCGCCCTCACCAAATTGCTCGACCTCTGGTGGTGGGCGCGGTAGAAAACAGGAGTATGCAATGAAGTAAAAAAAAGGCTCCGCTTTTTTTTTTTTTAAAGGAAAGTTTTCAGATTTTATATTACGCTCAAAGGGGCTTTCTACATAACGTTTCAAGAGCGTTTCGGATAACTCTCCTTTGAGCTAAAAATATTTAAAACCAACATATCTTTAGAATTTCTGATAGAGAATCTCGTGTACTGGAGATAAAAATATGTTATGTCGCACAATACGTT
This sequence comes from Stegodyphus mimosarum, assembly GCA_000611955.2. Taxonomy (NCBI): domain Eukaryota; kingdom Metazoa; phylum Arthropoda; class Arachnida; order Araneae; family Eresidae; genus Stegodyphus; species Stegodyphus mimosarum. The sequence continues at coordinate 36,146 of KK122204.1, forward strand.
TCCACTGTTTCATTTGAAATCGTTGAGTTTCTTAATCAAATTTCGTTAAAAGTTGAAAAATATAGAATAGATAATAAAACAAATTCGAAATTCAAGATTCAGGCTTCCAGGTGCCCTTGTTCGGGTACAGGACTACGTTATTCAAAATCTGATGACTGTAGATATCGTTGTTTTTTTCGCAGTGCGAAAAACATACGTACATTCATGCAGATTCTTCCTTATTTAATTTCTTTAATAATACAGGACGATAATATTTGGTGGCAACAATTTTAAAAAATAGTGAAACGCCGTTTATAGTGAACCAAAATGCCAAAACGAAATTAATAGCCCTTCTAGGCTAAAGCTCTTTTGGGCCTAAAAAGGGGGGGGAGGTCATGATAAAAGGAAAAAGAAAACTAACGAGCAAACTTGAGTCTATACCGAACTGTTATTTAATGTTAATTTGATCTCAGTCAGTTGCTGATTTAGCTTATAAGAGATTTTAGAGAATAGTAAAAAATTACGACATTGAGAGAACGATCCGTTGAGAAAACTATCTTACAAATAAATGCATAACTGAAATATTTGTAAAATAGAGAATCTATTAACAACACAAAAAAAGAAGAAACTTGGAACAACACAAAAGAAACTTGGAAACTTCAGACCGAGTGGCTAATACCGCTGCATGTTGGGAGTTTAACCCGGTTGGACCCCAGACGAACAGGAACAGGCTGGCTGCTTGGTGGTCTTTCGTAGTTTTCTCCGCGCCTAACATTAATGACAGCCAATTTCCCTTAGAAAGTCCTCAATGAAAGCATCCTCTCCCCTAGGCTGCTCGTGTACTCCATATCCAAATAGCCTAAACTAATCTAATCAAAGGAAACTTTAAAAATAATATCAATGGATTTAGAAGGGGTAAGTCATCGGGAATTTGAAAGCAGAAAAATTAAATGCCTGCGTTTTATTATCCTTCTTCGGGTAAATGCTTGATTAAATGTTCATTTCCTTAATTTTTTTAATCTCATTATGTATATGTGATAATAAAAACAAACTTACAAGTAATGACCAACAGGAATTTTGATGTTGTAGAATGCTGAGATGCCGATCCACACTGAATAAGAAACTTGGCAGTCGAGGCAGATTAAATCTTCATTTTATTTTCAGTAAACATATTTCTGAAACAAACAACTTGGCACATTATTTGTGCCTATTTCAAGAGGTTTACATTTTTGATAACTGTGCAGCAAGAAGAAAACAGCAGACAGCAGTCCATCTAGGCCGAAGAGTAGCGAGCAAGTGCATTGCGGTGAAATCTTAATTCAGACTGGGTTAGTTTTGGTTCTCAATGCGTTTTGATTGGATAGTTAATACTTCTGTAAAATTATTATTGGTTGCTTGAGTTTTAGTTCCACTGACATCATCAGAATGATGTAAGAGTCATGACATGGATTCATCTAGAAATGACGCAATGCAGGAGAGGTTACTATTTTTAGAATTGAGAAGGGAAATTTACGTTGCTAATTTAATCTTTTACATATTCTTTATTTTTCTTACATATATATTAAATAAGAAAAAAATAGAGGTTTTTTTAAAAGAATTAAATCTAAATTTGAATTTATTTTCCGAAAGAATGCTACAATTCAGAATAATTCATTCGTAGTCATTGAAACACACAGTCATTGTTTCCGTTTTCTAATTTGACCTTTCAGCTGTGATTGCAAAGAGAGAAAATTTCTGGGCTTTTGCCTTATCAAAAGTCAAAATTCAGTATGCTAAGCAATTAGTTACTACAAAATGAACTTACACATACGTTTATGCTCATGTTTACAGTTATCTTGATTAGACAGTTATAACAAAGCCGTGGTATTCAAATATAAATTCTATTGGTTTCTATGCATGTTACAGAGCCAACGCGCACTCTTTGTTAACTTCTCTGACGCGAATGAAAATGGTACAAGTATATAGGAGTTTTGGAGGTTAGGTAATTGGGCTATTTAGCCTTCCCTTCAAAAACAGTCTTAATAATAATAACAACAGCTTTCCAAAACTCGTTAAAGCTGCTATCTTCTCACACATTCATATTTTTGACAGTCACAAAAAGAACTATAATATCTCGAGATCCTTTCTGTATTCTTGCATTACCATTCATCAATAATTTAATGTTCTCAGTTTACATCTACTGAGACATTTCTAACGGGATTTCACCCTGCTGTAGCCAGTGCTTAAAGGGATAGCATAAATGTGGTCTTCACTCTTATTAAAAATTCATGGAGAATTTTAGTAGCAATATTCTGCACAACTTTTCGGGTGACCTGCGGAAATAAAGGTGAAATTCTGAATATTTATGACCCTTGTCCTAATCCAACACATGGATATGTTATCCAGCAGACAAGATATGTGAAAAGTTTGGTATTAATGTCTTAAACGCTGTATTTGTTGTACAATAAATATCCAAACAAATTTCAATGTTATGTGTCACTAGCTACGTTACCTGCTCTCAGCAGCACATCCTCCTTACGATTTCCTCTCGACTCCTAGTATTCCAAATTGGGTTTTACTTGCCTTAATTTGTTCAGAGTTTGGCATTTTCAGAGTTCTTGCCACCGGGACAAAATCTTTGCTTTGATGTAATTCCTCATGTCTGTAAAGGGGACCTCATTTTCGGAAGTAACATCAGCTTATTTTGCTGCGGCATCGGCGAGTTCATTGCCTTTGATGCCTGCATGTCCAGGTACCCAGCAGTACGCAATAGAATAATCTGCGTTTCTCAAACGAAGATGTGCTTTTAATATATCTAAGAAAATATTCATTGAAGTTCATTAAAGTTTTAAAAAATATGAAAAAGATAATAAAACAAATTCCAAATTCCAAATTTGGGCTTTCAGATACCCATATTCGGCTGGAAACGTACGTTATTCAAAACTGGATGGCCCTAGATACCGTTGTTTTATCACAGTGCGATTAACATACATACGTTTATGCAGATTCTTCATTATTTAATTTCTTTAAATGTAATACAGGGCTCTAAAATTTGATGTCAACAATTTGAAAAGTGAATCAATGCAAAATGCCAAAACGAAATTAATTGTCCTTCTGGGCAAAATGGCCCTTTGGACTAAAATTGGATATTTCTACTGATACTATTTGTAATTAAGGGCATTCCTTTGGAACAGGAAAAAAATTGAAGTTGTTCAATCGTCTGTGGTCTAACTTTAGTCTACGACTGAATGAATACCTATTTATTGATTAAATAAGTAAGAGATGTACGTACGACTTCATTAGGTACGTACGACTTCATCGCATTTTTAGGATAAGGTTTTCTTAAACATTTATTTGCTTATTGTTCTTTTCAAATAAGAATTTTGAAAAAAAAAATGCTGAAAGTATTTAAATTATCTTTTCGATGTATTGTTATCAAAACATTATTTACGTTATGTCAAATGTTTTTGTTTAGGTCTAACTAGGAAAATATTTAATTTTTTAGATAAGTAAAAGCATGTTAAAAACATTTAGTTTATATAAACGAGAACTGACAGCTTGGGCCGCGGCGAAATTTTGTTAATTATCAAAACACAGTGATCTTTCTAAAGCATACTTACATTAAAAATAATTCTTAAAACGTGTGTCGCTTTCAATTATGCTGACGATGTAAATAACCTGAATTCCTAATAAAAGTAGACTGATCATCCGGAAGCTCCATTTTTCTATTTTCAGTAACTTAATTTTATTATTAGGTTGGAGTGAAATGCATAAAACCAAAATCTTTATAATTTGTAAGCAGCACTCCCATTAATTTATAATGTATTATAATTAGCATTTATAATTGAGTTCATAACATAGAGTGTGTACAGTATAAAGATAAGTAACAGCAGAATAGCTAATGTGCAAATATCGTATTATTACTATTTATTATCATTTATTATTTTGAAACATTAAGCCGTAGTTCCATATTGCTTTTGAATGAAAGCTTATAGAAGTAAGGGAAGTATTGTAATCGCGAAAATTTTCGGGTATCATATTTCAACGAAAATATCCATTTTGATCGCTCCGCAATCCATTTTTTTTCCTGATATCTATACGTACGGACGGAATAAAGAACTCTTTTCCAAAACGTATTGTAAAGTGGATTTAAAATGGATTCCGAAGAGATTTTTTTCATGACGTCTGTACGACGCATGTACGTATCTGTCATAACTTAAAAACGAGTAGCCGTAGAACGGTGAAATTTTGTATATGGAACTGCTATAGCTTGTAATCAAAATCATTTAGGTATAAAAAGTAATTTTCTGTGACATGAGACAGTTCAGCAATACTCTAAGTTGATTACTGCCTGGATAAAGAAATCTTATCTATACTTGTACGCCAGGGTTATTTCCTGACAGATTATAACTCCTTTACTAATAATGTGAAAGCATATGCAGTAACATACGCATGCAGACAAACTCTTTGTCTGCTTCATGATACATACTACACAGAAAAGTCGCCCTAAGTAAAGGTGTCCGTTTGACAAAGAAAATACAGTATCCTGAAGGAGGGGGAAGA
>KK122204.1:42292-80542 GCA_000611955.2 Stegodyphus mimosarum
CCCCCAAAAAAAAATTATAAAACTGATTTAAAATGGATTCTGAAGAGATATTTTCGTGGCACGTACGTATGCATGTATGTGTGTATCTCGCATAACTCAAAAACGAGTAGCCTCAGAACGTTGACATTTTGTGTATAGGACTGCTATAACATGTTGATGTGTACCTCCTATTTTGGTTGCAATCGGCCGCACCAAAAGTATACAAATATATGCATATGCATATCCACTCTGCTACCCGGATCAGTGAGCTCAGTTTCTTTATTCTTATATCTTTGTAAATTGTGCATTTTTGCCTTAAAAATGATTGAATTATGTTGTTCTTATCTTAAGGTTAAAGTTTTTATGCCTTTAGTTAATCTGCGTGTTATAGTGTAGAATTATCAACAATTTAAATGTTGTTTAAGTGTGGCTAAGCCTAATTTTTTTTGGCCGTAGCAGCCATGTTTGTTTACATTTAAAACTTAGCAGAATAGTGGATGTGTTACCAATCTAGAGAGCCTAAGCTTCGCAACAACAAAGATAACGCCTTCTTTTATTTTTGCGAATTAAATCACGCTTACTCCATTCTGGAATTTATTCGAGGAAATAAGTGTTTAAGATTTATTTCGTAATTTCTAATACAGATATTTTGAGTTTTTATGTATTTTTGCTTTGTCGCGAAGTGAGAACTGAATTAATTGAATGAAAAACACTGAATCGTCTATGAAAAACTGTTCCTTTCTTTCTTTTTAGATGTATTATAGTATTTGAATAGAACATGTGGCAACGATTAGGTAATTCTTCAAATGATATACATAATTTTTGTGCATTCTGAGTTATAAAATGAATGAGATGAAACGCTGTTAAGTGAACCTAGCGTAAGAGTGTCGCTATGGTAAACAAATATAGTGAATTTTAAAGAGTGCGTTTATTCTATTGTGGTTTATGCGCTATCGACGAAGTAGATTTAATTGAATCCAATAAGTTTAAATGAAATGCAAGAAAAAATGCGTATAATTTAATATTCCGTACAAGGAAGTAATGTGTTGTACCCATTAGATTTTTTAAATCAATAGCTCATTGGCGTTGTTTGTTTCTGTTTTTTGATTTTCCTGTATCTGGAATTAATCACGTGTGCAAAGACATTTACTCTGTAAATTTATATATATATAAATTAAAGGTTTTACAGAAAATAAAAAAACAGGTATTACTTTCAATACAACCCCCCGAGTGTTAGTCACGAAATGTTTGTGCAATGGTATCGCAAAGCCAGCTGAGAATTTTACCTTTCTGCTCACCTGTGCAAACGTCATAGAACTTCTTCCCTATCCTTATATCCACACCAAGTAGCTTAAATTATTTTTCATATTAGAAAAAAATACCTTTTGAACATATTGCGTGCTGCTTTTCCTGTGATCAACAATCGCAGTGGTAATTTCCTCTCCCCACCGTTCTCGTTCCCCCTGCAACCCATCTCATCAATTATGCAAGCAGAATGTTCGTTGGCGAATGGAAGCGGGAGGGAGTGGAGGTGCCGCTCAACTCTGTGACAAATCACACATCTCACGTGTAATCGCTTGCATGACTGTCGCGATCGGTATCTGGTGCTCTGTCGAGCGAATGGCTTGGAATTTATATTGCGTCTCCCTTCTTGCAGCCCCCTGGCACGGCCGCACCGTAGATGAGATAGATGTTGTAGAAGAGGGAAGATACAAAGTTAAAGCGTACCCTGTTACTAGCAAACGACTTCTGTTATGTCGTATTTTATTACTTGTTTATCCATATACATGGACCAGAGCACAGGCAGGGCTGTAATTTCATACAGATTGAAAAGTTACTTGTCTGAAGCGGCAAAGATTATTATCCATAAATAAGAGCAAGTAATTAAAGACATATTTTTTAGAGAGTCAAAAAATATTTCGTAGAATTGTCTTTATCTTCCTTCCAAAACACGTAAGAATACGTAGTCCTGTGTAAGAAAGAGCACAAAACTGAGTTGTGAAACAAAAATTCAAAAAGGGTGAAATGTAATTTGTTGTATTTGAATTAGTGGAACGAAAACTATTTTTTCTTCCTTGTACAAAGTAAAAAAAGTATTGTAATCACGAAAAATTTCGGGTATCATATTTCAACGAAAATATCCCTTTTGACCTCTCTCGAATTCATTTGAACAATGTTTTCGCATGGCATCTGTATGTACGGGCAGAATATAAGACTCTTTTTTCGAAAACGAATTGTAAAGTGGCTTCAGAAGATTTTTTTTTCGTGATGTCTGTACGTACGTACATATATATCTCGCATAACTCGTGTATATATCTCGTGTATATCTCGCGTAAAACAAGGATCCTGTAAGGTTTATCTTAATTTTATAAAAGTTATTTTATGCACCTTGTTTGTCTCTCCTAGCTTCAGCTTACAATTTCCTACCAGAATGTATTTTCAGAAACGCGGTTAGGGAAAATGTAAGAGTAGTATTTAAGTCGATGTTTCACTGACTTAGTTAGCGAGCCCGAGTTCCTGACTAGCGCGCGTTTGCATTTGGCTACCTCTCTCTCTAAGCTATTGCTATAATCGGCCGTACTTTAGGCCCTTGATTAGCTTCGTCGACTTAATTGAGATTTAGGGGCCAACTACTTAGAATCTTGATAGCTTCGGCTATATCTTTTAGTTTAGTTAAGTTCTTATTAATTTAAGTTCGAGCCCAAGTGGAGGCTTTGCTGTACGCTCCGAGACAGGAGCTGACTGTGTTCATATTTATTTTGTGAAATAAAGGGTAGTTAACCCTTCTTGAGTGTTACGTCTCTGTTCACACATTCAAGCGATTATTCGCTTATCAGTGTAAGGGGTTTTTCACATCTAGACTTTGAGAAATAAAAGGGTGAAATCGCACAAGCCTTAGAAAGTTAAGACTTTTGTATGTGGTACTCCTATAACATGTAGTTGTGCACCTTCTTTTTTGGTTGCAATCGACCGCAGCAAATATATATCACTGTTACCCGGCTCAATTTTTTTTACCAAAAGATGCATAATTTACCGGTGATTTTTAGGTAAAAGTCAACTACGCGGTAACAATTCTGTGCAGCTTTGGCAGTTTAGTCTATTTAGCTAGCTTTAGTTTAATTTTACATTTTCTGTTTTAAGTTCAAACTAAAAGTGTTGGCTTCTTGTACGCCTAAGAGGGGCCGTCTGTGAGTTCAAATAAAAGAGTATTTTAATCCTTCTTCGGAGTTGTTATTTACGCAAAAGAACTTAGCGAATAGTCGCTACATAGTTCTACGAGGTTCTAGCAGTTAAAGAACTTTACCTCAACTAGCACACTACAAAACAAACAAACTTACATTATTCAGTGAGGTATACAGTAGCTCTTTACCGAAGCTTAGGATTTAATACCCTCCCTTGTAGAGTCATTAGGTTATTTCGAAGCAGGAGACATCCACGCCAGAACCGGCACCTTCGTCCTGGGGAAGCCTTTCGAAGTTTGTATTATCCAGGTTCTGGAGGACCCCTCAATGACGGCGCAGACTCCACGGTCCCTGCCCGGCTTTATACGTCGCGATTAACGGCAAGGACGAGAAACATAGATACTAGATCAAAGATTAAAACGCTGGACACCTTTGCCTCGGGGCACCACTCCCTCGGCATCAGAAAAACGCTTGGTGCCTTGCCTCACTTCGTCAGTCCCCGTCACTGGGACCGAGAGGGCCAAACCCCCACCGAGAAAGCCCATTATCTACGTACTATATAGCTCCACCACAGCAAGAGGAACAGACACGACAGTACCAGTACGGTCCCTGCCAAGCCTGAACCAACCTGAGAATAAACTCGGGCTCTAGTCCTGTGAAGACAACTTATTTGCCCCCGTGGTTGAGACTGTCTAGGTACAGATCCTAGCCAGTACTTCCCAGGAATTCTTCTGAGTCAACCCCCGGGGGGGGAGAGAAGCAGGAGACAGAAAGATGTGCAATGCCTTCCCCGAGACTCGAACCACGGACCTCTCGAATACGCGCCTAGCGTTCTGATCACTACACCACGAAGGCATGCTAAGAAGGCGGGAGAAATAGCTTATATAGTCCGCCTTTTAAAGAGCGACTGGGGATGAGGAGACCCAATCGCCAAATCCTGGCGTTGGAGATTCATAATCCATCACTTTTTTTAGTTCGGGCGCCACTGTAGAGACATTAGGTTACTTTTTGAAAGCAAGAGTGGGGAAAAATGAGCAATGCCATCGCCTGGACTCGAACCACAGACCTCTCGAATACGTGCCGAGCGTGCTGACCACTACAAAGAAGGGGGGAGAAATATTTTATACCCTTCCCCCAATAAATGCGCGGGATTTGGATGCAAATTGCGCTCCACTCTCCATATTCTCTCTATTAGATAAATTTGACTAACTTATCAGTTTTTACTATCTTTATTTAGTTGAGTTGAAATTACGCTTAGAATAAAATTTTGCAGTATGTTGTTAAGAATTTCCATTGCATTTGAGAAATATTTTTTAATGAAATAGAGTGAAAAATTGGAGAATAAATAGGAATAAACGTGAAAATGTATTCATCATACATGTGTAATACAGTTTTAAAAACACATTTAGCAGCAAGAATATATGTAAATGACTTCAATACTTAAAAGTTTCCTGTGAAATAATATGATTTTTAGAAATCTTCTGAGAAAACGTGGAAACAATTGTTAGCTTTGTTTTACTTTGCTTTTGTCAAAATTTCTTCAAAAATAGCGATTCTTGAAAAACCGTTATCGCGAGCTGTTTCATGTAGGTTACACGTAAGGGAATAATGAAATGTAATAATAGATTTAAAATTATTAAATGTTTTCACTTTCAAAGGGAAACCGCAGCGCATTCTTTCTTTCAAATGTTGATGCATAAAATGTATTTTTATGAGTCGTTTCTTTAATATTGGAATCTGATTAAAAAATGCCGGAAATATTTCTGTAAATTTTGTAATCCTTGATTCTACGCTGCCGTTAAGTTTTACAGTATCAAACAATCGAAACGAACTTTTTTTTTCTGTGTCCTCTGAGCCATTTTAATAATCTGCAACTGCTATAAAATTGTTATTGCTTAAGGTAATCGAAACGTCTCTTTAGAAGTGCATAACTTGTTAGAAGAAATTACGTTTTCATAATGAACTGAAGTGAAAATAGGAACGCTGTTTTGTAGTTCAGCGTACTCAGATTACAGTTGTAAATTTCATTAATGTTATTATTTTATTCATGAAATTAAAATAAAAGTAAGTTCATCTTATTGTGTAATACATTTTATTTGTTAATCCAATGTGATTTTGCAAAGACTTTTGATGATGGAATAAAAATATACTGTCATTAAATTTTGACATCGTATCAATTACGTATGAGTGCTCTTACGTAGTTGTAAAATGAGTGTTCTTACAAGCGAATTTTCCGCTATTTTTTAATGCTTATATTCTGCGCTGAAAGTTCTCGTATATCTCACTGACTGAACGAAATTTTATTTTCTTAAAACTAGTGAAGTATTTAAAAATTTTTCAGTATATTTCTAGTAGCATTCGTTTTAAACATATACCTTAAATAAATTTTTAATATCCCAAAACTGTATAGATATTGCTACAGCAAAACTGAGTGTAATGTTATTGTATTATTACTTTTAAACCGAGGGAAAAATGTTTTTTTGACAAAATAATATTCAATGACCAAAAAATGAATAGAGCTACCTAATGACTGTTAAGAATAATAATCATTAAATATTTCTAGTGGCATTAAATCTGAATGATTTAAATCTACAGTTCTTATTGTAATATAAAGCCATTTTAAGTAACTCATGAGCATTATTTTTAACTGTTTATAACGGAAGTAGGCTCCCCAGCGGCCAGATGGTAAAGACGCTGAACTCTGGTAGTTCAGTCTGGGATCTAAACATGGATAACGAGGTGGCTGTATGGGCGTTTTCGTGATTTTTCTCATGTGTAACGCGGATACGAGGCAGTTTGCTCTAAAAAATCGTTCATGAAGACACCTTAGGCAAATAGCTGTTGTGTTTTTTTCCAAATTCAGACTAAACCAGGAATAATATTCACAATATTTTAGAGCAAAAGTAATTGTTACAATAAATTCATTATTGTAATTCTTACTTTTCCTCTAAAATGTTGTGCGTACTATTCCTGGTTTACACCGATTATTTCTAAAATATTGTGAGTACTATTCTTGGTTACTAGTACAGCGTATTTAAATATATCTATAATTTAAAAAATTATCTCGGGGGAGCTTGAAACTATAGAGAATGCGTCCTCCTATTGTAAATGGGGGGAATGTCTCCGTTGGATTCTTTTGGGTGGTAGAAGGGAAATGAAATGCCTTCCGTGGACCAATAGGAAGAAGTATAACATCTTAAGACTCTGGCAATCATTTCTTCCATAGGAATTTCAATATGTAACCTAAATAATGCTACTAAAAGTTCTAAAAGTTTACGTGGCACAAGCTGGGGAGCAAACACCAAAAACGCTTCGAATATTCTTCACAACCCTAGTTAGACCTCACCTGGAGCATGTATCTGAGCCACTGCCACCCCTGTCTGGGCCAGTGCTTTAACCACTGCATTCAGTTACTTAGAAAGCGTCCAGACCAGAGCGGTAAAAATCATTAGTGGCATGTTACTCTCGTTAGTCAAAGGCAGTTCACAACCTATGGAAAGCGGAACAAGAGCAATGGGGAGAAGTCCCCTCAGTAAAATCAAGAAATACCCTTTTATCGCAGAAATCGAGCACCAGATTGATATTCAAGAGAAAGGGCTGTCAAACCGAGGGCTTAAGACAGTAATCAAGCCGAGGACTTTAGAAAGTAATATTTGTATTATAATTTTTTGTTTTGTTACATTAAAATCACTAAAAAATATGCGAACACCCATGCGAAAGTCATCTCCAGAACATGCCGGATGGCTCTCGAAATGTTGTACCGGTCACTTATCCCATACAGTTTTTAATACTAAATATTGAATATTACAAAATGCATATTCGGGTACTTTTCTGTTCACGGAAAATCTGGTAGATGTCTTGGGAAGACAACATCAGACTCTAGTTTCCCCCCAAACAGCAATTTGCAAGATGGCAGATAACGGCTAGTTAATTGTTAAATAGAAGTTTTTTTTTTTTTTTTTTTATTTTTAAGAAAATAATCATCAGTGCCCATCAAGTATCTGCACACTTGAAAAAGGCAACAGGTTTTCCTATACACACTCAGAGATTTATTACAGGACGAAGCCCAGTCACACACAGTCCACCAGAGTTGAAAGTTGTAAAGCTATTTGGAGAAACGAAGAGTTTGATGGCGACACAAAAATGTTTTCGTGAATGCTTTGGTACAAGACGGGCTCCTCAGACCGTTAACAGTTTGTATCAGCAATTCGAAGCAACTGGCTCTGTGCTAGAAAACAACGACGGCGCCCATCAAGTGATGTCCACCCACCTGAAAAAAACAAAAACAAAACTCCCTTTACACACTCAGTAGTCTATGCAAGACGCCCACACACTGCAAATAATGTTCTTGATTTCCTGTATGCGATGTTTAATGGTTGTGCAATACAACATCGGATTTCTGGATATAACAGAGGTGGGAGACAGTGGCTTCTACGTACCCTAGATATTAATCGATATGATTTGTTTCTATGCGATATTTTTAAACATAAGATGCTTGCAAATGTTGCGCAACCGACAGATCTTATCGTGCACTTATGCCGTATTATTTTGGAAGATATGTGCAGAAGTCTTGTGACAAATGCGAAAGTTTGCTTTCAAGAGGTTGCGAAGCAAAATGGCGTGCACATTGAATACATTCTGCACTATCTGTATCACTTTTCATGCTGATATAGTTCACTATGCATTCATTTTGTATTATTTCAATGAGGGTAAAATGTGTACTAAACTAATTTACAGAGTTACGGCACATTTCAAGGTTCCTATTTTATTGCCAAGATACTGATAACGCTTCTTTATATAAAATGAGTATTTACCTGTAAAGAGTAACATAATAAAGGAGATTTAAAGTATTCCAGATGACTGTTTTCTGATTCACTTTTCAATGTTATTTGTGTCCCCCATTTCAGATAAACCGCGTTTCAATTAAGGGAAACACGGCTAAGCAGAGTTCTGCTACATTCATAAATCAAAACTTTTGAAAACGTCTTTGGCAGATTATTATAAAAAATCGTTATGCTATTACAGAACAATATCTGCGCAAATATGAATACTTTTATTTAATAGTTTACTAATTTTATTATTATTGTTATTATTGGCTTTTTTTTTGGCCAGATGTGTAATCATTTGTTTCTTTTTTTTTTTTTTTTACAGGTAAGCAATCTGATGGGTTTTGTAGCTGTAGGAATATAAAATTTTCAGTTTCTTCATTTTTAAAAAGTAATGTATAACGTTCTATTGAAACATCTGTGGATTATGATTTAACCATCTGCTATCGTACTGTTTCATTTACGTGGCATACATCTGCTACTTTTTATCACTTAAACATATTTTGTCACACTATGTTTTTGCATTATTTCTTATACTTGCGTTACTTTCTTTAGAATTTTAGTCTTTCCCATGCAAAACCATATATAAGACTAGGAAGTTTTATCACAACCACTTCTTTTGAGGGGAGGGGGAGGAAATCTGAAAGGTTTCAGATATTAAATTACGTCCAAAGGGACGTTTGTTAAAGATTTTGTGTGTTACCTTGATTTATTAAATATCATGTCCTTCGCACTTAAACCATAAAATTCAGTTCAAGAGCAATATGGCAAAATAATTTTAAATTGAGCATATCTTTAGAATTTCCGATACACGGTCTCACGCGCTGGAAATAATTTTTTTTTCCTGTACAACGTTGCTATTGCTCGCTTTGAAATCCTTGAGTTTGTTAATGAAAATTCGTTAAAGTTTTACAAAATATGAAATCGATAATAAAACAAATTCCAAATTTTAAATTTGGGCTTCCCGATGCCTATATTCGCAGTATTATTACGTCATTCAAAATTTGATGGCTCTAGGTATCGTCGTTTCATCACAATGCAAGAAACATACATACATTTATGCACATTCTTCTTTATTTAATTTCTTCAAATATATTACAGGGCGGTAATATTTAGTGGCAACAATTTGAAAAGTGAAGTGAAACGGACATTCAGAGTGATTCGGCGCAAAATCGCAAAACGAAAACAATAGTCCTTCAGGGACCCCACGCCCCCCCAACAAAATCTTGCAGAGGAAATTAAAAATTTATTTTTTTAGAGCTTCAGCACTTTTAGCGTGTAAACTTAAATGCTTAAAAATTCATTCTTTTGTTTAAAAAAATGCAGTCGTGGTTGTGTACTATGATCTGGAACACGGGAAAGAGCTATATTTCATTTATCACTAATAAGTAGTTCTTTTTTTTAATTAGCAGTGCTCAGTACATACTTTTATCCTTTAAAATGTGTTTAATATCCGCACATTAAATTAACTTCTCTGTCTCTTGGTATTATATGTATTCTTTTGGTACCGCTAGTATATTATTTGTTCCGTTTAAATATGACACAATCGTTTTACTTTTCCAATTTCATTAGTATTAAACCTATATTAGTATACATAATTTTTATTGGCGATTAGTGATGCGTTTTAAGTCAATAAATTTTTTGTGTAGTTATAATTTAACATGTAGTAAGTTTTTTTCATGGGTTATCCTGAGGATAATTTCGAATTAATAGTTTACACGAGTCTACTCTGTGTTCCGTTCGCTGTAATTATCATGGGAATGGCGAATCTTTCAGAGAACGGGGTGCATAGGTAATCCCTAATATGAAAGAGGATTTGAAGTAGGAGGTGGGGTTATAACATGGTTGATCAGTTCTTTGACACATTTAGCTGTCGCATCTGAGGCAGCGATTGGGTATGGAAAAATTATCATTCTGTAAGCTTATTGGACAATGGTAGAGCCGTATGATTTAAATAGCGTACTTCTTTTTAACTGGCGTTAAAAATGGATTATATTTTACTTTTGTTATGGGAGACAAATTATGGGAGGTTTATTAGGGAGGTAAATAACTAGGTAAAATCCTCGTTAGAATGAGTGCTTATTTTAACACTTTACAAAAATCAGTTATCATTTATTAACTAAAAATTTATTTACGGCAGAACGTTGTAGCACATTATATGCATCATCTGCAAAATAAAATATAAAAAAATGAAAGCTTTCAGATTTAATATTACGTCCAAAGGGCCGTTATTTTTTCATTTACACACACATTAGTTTTCAGAGCATTTGGACTCATGTCCCGTTGGGTTAAAAATATTTAAAAACAGCATTCTTTAGAATTTTCGATAGACAGTCTCGAGCGCTGGAGATAAACACCCTTTTTAGTCCAAAGAGGCAATTTGCTCTGAAGAACTATTAATTTCGCTTTGCCATTTTGCGTTGAATACTATAAACGGCGAATCAGTTTTCAAATTGTTGCCACCAAATATAAGAGCCCTGTATTATATTTAAAGAAATTAAATAAAGAGGAATCTGCATGTATGTATGTATGTTTCTCGCATTGTGATAAAATGACGGTACCTAGAGCCATCAAAATTTGAATAACTTAATCTTCCACATAATATCGGCATATGGAAGCCCTAATTTAGAATTTTAAATTTGTTTTATTATCGATTTTATATTCTGTAACACTTCAACGAATTTTTAATTAAAACGATTTCAAAGCGAGCAGTGGCAACATTGTACGAAAAAAAAAACATCTTTATCTCCAGTATACGAGACTCTATATCGAAAATTCTAAAGATATGCTCATTTTAAAATTATTTTGCGATATTCCTGTTGAATCGGATTTTATAGTTTGAGCAAGTAGAACATGATATTTAAGAAGTAAAGGTAACACACAAAACGTTAAAAAAACGCCCCTTTGGGCGTAATTTAAAATGTGAAACCTTTCAAATTTTATTTGTTTATTTATTTTCCCCGCTACTGCTATTGCTCGCTCTGAAATCATTGAGCTTGTTAATCAAAAACTCGTTAAGTTTTACAAAATATGAAACAATCAATAAAATAAGTTCCAAATTTTCTTCCGGGGACCCATATTCGGACTACATTATTCAAATTTGATGCCTCTGGGCATTTTTGTTTTCACAGTGCGAGAAGCATGCATACATTCATGCAGATTCTTCATTATTTAATTTCTTTAAATATAATAAACGGCGCTGATATTTGGTGGCAACAATTTGAAAAGTGATTCAACGTTTTTAGTGATTCAACGCAAAATGCCGTTTCGAGCAAAGCTGTATGTAAGTAAAGCGTCGGCACTCCCATACTATAATATGACGCCAAATTGCAGCGCCATTCCACTGCAGTGGTGGCGATGTAAACTAAATCTCTTCCCCTCCTCCTCTCCCCTGCAGTGACGTCATGGAGGTCAGAAGTAAGATGGCCGCAATGGGTTTTGACACGATTGGATGTTAATATTTTGCAATTGCGTCGTAATTATATGTATAAATGTATATATTTTCTTTTGTATAGTATTATAGAGTCCTAAGTATACGAAAAGAATACATTTTTAAGCAAAGTTTATTGTTATTAAGATTAAAATTATGCATTATTTCTTCTCCACTTACAGAGCTTCTACCTAAAATTCTTTCTCAAATATGACATGATTTTTTTAGCTTCTGAGACGTCTTTTAAATGAAAAAAATCGAAGTCAATTTGTAATTAATGCTCAGTTCGGTCCATTTCAAATTAGCGCACTTTTTATTTTAATAGTGAAATACATTAAATATTACATAACTTTCTCTGAATATTTCTGAAAGGGAATAAAAAAAAAGATTTTTTAAAATATTATTTAAAACTTGTACCTGCGTTATTATAAAATATAGGGGAATAATTCTTTTAATTATCAGATTTTATTACCTTTAATTTCAACAATACATACCCTAAAACTCTTCATTACTTCCTTAAAAGTCTTCTTTATTACTTCCTTAAGTACGCATTGTCTCAAGGAAACGTGTAGAAATATATTCCATCAGATTTCGACGAAATCTTACTCTTGCAATCCTTAATCCGCAGTATCGATACGCCATTAGAGAAAATTTAAAAAAAAAATTGGTTCTGAAAAGAACCTTTTGTAATTAAAAGGTACAAAATTAGTAAGTTATAAATAACCAAAGCACGTTAGAAGCTAACAAGATTTCGGTAGAATCAAACAAACAACCAAATCAAAACAACCAATGACTGAAAAGAAAAGGAGCATGCGCAGTTTTACTGATTGTGTTTCCACATCGCCACCGCTACGAGCGCTGCGGTCGTTACGAAGCGCAGTGTCTCCCATTGAAATGTCGACGCTTTACTTACATACAGCTTTGGTTTCGAGATTAATATCCCTTCTGGGCTAACGCTTTTTTGGGCAAAAAATTACTAATAATTAAATGAGATTTATTTTCCAATTCTTATGATGAAATGGATATGTTTGAACGTCAAACATGTAGTGTATTACACGATATTAAAAATGACATATAATGTAATAATCATATAGAGAACTGGACAGGATTGTACGGCTCTGGGAAAGAACAAGATATCTCAATATTTGATCAGCACTCAAATGAATGGAATCAGAAAATCTCCCAACCGCGTTTATGACTCTCGTTATCTCGAGAGGACTTTCATAACTACGAGTATATATGTATTTCAGATTTTCAGATTTTGTATCTATATGCGTGTGTATGGATAATATTGCTTGCATTCCGTAGCGACATAGCATTCATAAAATATCCGTGTCTTATGCTCCTGGATTCGATTCTGATCGCAATGGCGTATTAACCAGTCTTCGCTAATTACGATGCTGATCATAACAGCTTGTTATAAATTCCGAAAGTTTCTGTTTACAGTTTTGTGCAATAATTTTGATGTGAAATGTTATGTGAGTGTGAAATGTTTGTGAAAGTAATACGATTTGATTAGAATCTCCTAGTAAAATTTGATAATTCAGTTTCGAAGTATTGCGTGTGGGTTAAATACAGCAGTTTCGCAAAATCGAAAATGGTTGGTAATTATGTAGTTTTACATGTCATATGATCTCCAAATGTAACACAAACGTAAGCGAAAGAATGACAAAATCTGAAATACATGTTTGCCCCCGAATCAATGAATTCTTTTAGATATTTTAGGGTCAAACATTCAATTTCCGCAATCTCTGAGATTTTATGAATACCCGCATCAAATGGAACTAAATTTCAGAAATGTTTTTTGCAAGAAGCTTATTAAATATGTTTCAATTAGTGAAAGATTCACGATGCTTTTGAAAGTTGAATTAACGCCTTCATTACTAAGCATGATGCTTTAACAAGTTAGAAAGTACTTTTACGAGAAAAATACGCATAGATAGGCATAAAAGAGATACGTAATTAATGCTTATAAGGTTATCAATTTAAAAAAATGATGTGGACACTTCGTGACTTCTTTGTACGGCCTATTAAATATTCTTTTTAGAACAACAATAAACTGACACTAAATATTGTTAGATATTTATCATTATTAATATTAAATATTATAAATTATTTATTTATATTGATATTTAATATTGTTAGATATTTATTATTAAACTAACTGCATATATAAACTTTTATTATATATGCAGTTAGATTTCATGACTTGTAGAAAATTAACTTTTTTTTAAGCCCAAAGAGACGTTAAAGGGCTATTAATCTCAAAACGGCATTTTGCTTTGTTTCAGTTTTCAAACTTTTGCCACCAAATATTACCGCCGTTATTACCGTTACATTTAAAGAAACTAAATAATGAAGAATTTACATGAATGCACGAATGTTTCTCGCATTGTCAAAAAACAATCGTACCTAAAACCATCAAATTTTGAATAACGTAGTCCTCCAACCGAACATGGGAACTTGGAAACACAAATTTTGAATTTCGAATTTGTTTCATTATCTCTTTCCAGTTTTGTAAAACTTTAGCTAATTTTTTATTATCAAATTCAACGATTTCAAAGGGAGAAATATCAATAGCAAAATGGATATTTCCGTTGAAATATGATACCTGAAATTTTTTTCGATTACAATATTTCGGACAAAAAAGTAAAAAAGGAACTGTTTTTACTCCGTACAGAATCATTAATGCCTAAAATATTAACTTTTTATCTGTAGCTGTTCTTTAAATTTTAGACTTTTGTAACAAATTTAAGTCACTGACAGGCAGAGAAAGGTGACGTCATTAAATTAATAACTCAGTTTCCTTAATTTTGTCCGGAAACTGACTTATTTTTACAAATGTTAAAGATACAAAGGTACAAAAGCTAGTTCAAGTAATCTCTTTTATAAAACTGTATTGGTAGTTTGTGATAAAAAATAAGCCTAAAAATGATTAGAAAACTAAGGATGAGTAACTATTTTAAAATTGTTTAATTATGCTTAGTTATAGTGTTAAATGAAAAATAATTTTCTTTCAGTTTGTTTATATGATGTTTATTTTTAGACTATATTTTTCATTAAAAACTCCAGTACAACTTTATAAAGGAGGTTAATTAAATAATGATTTTTAATGGTTAACCACATAAGTTTAAAATTCTATTAACTGTTGCGCGTAGCATTAATTTTCCACTCATATTCAGTTTTTGAATACCTAAGTTTCTACTTGCTTTTTCAGCAAAAACGTATTAGTTGATTCAAAAATAAAGAATATGTACGTGAGAATATTCCTCATGCCTTCTAGGGCTCACAGATCATTATGCGACTAAACTTTTACTGCTTTTAAATTCTGAAAAATGTATATCTGCGATGTTATCGTCATGCGAGGTGCTTTATTTTTTATCACGATATTTTCTACTACGATGTTTTGAAACTGCGATGTTTTTAAGCCGCCTTATTTTTACCGGCGATGTTTTACACTCCGATGTTTTAGAACTGCGATGTTTTCTCCTTGCTTCCTTTTTTCCCACGATGTTTTCGTCTTGCATTGTTTTCTCCGCGACGCTTTCGTCTGCGATGTTTTTGCCTCTAACCAACAGAGACTGTAATTTAATTTTGGTGTGCCAGTTTGTTTAATACCCCCCCCAAAAAAATAAGCTATGGAATTACAGTAGGCCTAGCTTAAGAATTAGTCTTTCAGAAATTAAAGATATAGTACATAAAATATTTTATTTGAAATGAGCTGTTCGAAGTCACAAAGCCAAATCATAGATAAAAGAAAGTGCTATGTTATTTCATTCTAATTTAATGTAACCTAGATATTTATGCACCTTTCTAATGAAAAGAAAACTCAAGACGCAGCTGTGCATTTATTTCACTGGAACACTTGCGCACGAAGTGTGTAACAAATATTTCCGTCCAGTGGCCATGCTGTATATTTTGCCAAACATAAAATTCTCAAATTAAAAATACTTCGAAATGTTCAATAAGCAGCCAAAATATGGGAGCTTCCCAAGAAGTATTTGTTAGTCCTCCTTTGGAATGGTTAAAACTGAATTATTTCGTATATTTTAATAATACAATACCTTAAGGGATCTACCTTATATGAACTTGAGGAGGGAGGACATTTTCTTAAGACGCGGTGTTTACTGTTTACTTACATTTTTAATAGTGCGTGCCTTTGAATCCGGAAAATGATTAAAAAGGGCTCTTGTAACTCGGAGCGCTTTGCGATTGCGACTTGCGCGATCCCACATACAATGATAATCCATCAGTCTTAATTTCTTTCCGCCCCCTTTGCTTAAATTATACATTTCTATTTCCTAACATGCGTTGTTGAATTTCCCACTGCGTTTGAATTTATTTTATCGCCACAAATCAACCGGATCAACAAAAAACCTTTTGAACTGTCTGGCTGAAAACACATAAGCAAAGAAAAAGAACGGCTGCAAATGGAGGGTATAAAGAAGGAAAAGAAGTACCCCTTTCATTACACAACCATGTGAGCTACGGCAAAAATCCATGACACCGGATTAAAAAAAATGCTTTAAGAAAATAATCGTTTCCAGTAAAACAGTTCACAGAAGTATATAGTTCTTAAAGCATTGGACACAGCCTGAAATTTTAGGCCTTGACAATGTGGTGGGGATGTATTTTCTTTCCTTTTTTCAAAATTCTTTACGTACTTTTTTTTTTTTTTTTTTTTTATGTTTTTTTTTTTTTTTTTTGTTTAGCGTCCCTCCCTACCTATTCATCTCATCTAAGCAAACAAGAAACGAAGTACTTCATAAGCAGTCTTAGGGTTGCCACGGAAATTCTCGAATGTTGGCGGTTGGCGAAAACTTTTCCGAGGCTTAAAATTTAACGTTCTTTTTTTTTTTTTAATACTCTTGTTTACATTGGCAATATAACTTAAAAAGTAATGCAGAATGGTTATGACAGTATAATTTCTCATAACCGGCAATAACAAAATAACGACCCTTTAGAAAGTCTAAATTTAAATCCGAAATTATAGCTTACGTCACCAATAAAACGTAATGAGATACCAGTCTGAACCTTTAGGTAGGTAAAAGTAAAAAGCATTTGTGTTACTGCCTTTCAGCGTAAAGACTTACCCAACCAATGGGCAGACAGACCAAAATAAAAAGATGAATTATTGATTCTTTTTTATGCGTCAATGTGCAAACTTTGAAGACAGTGTCTATGATTTTTAGGAACAATTTACATTGAAAGATGCCATGTGTACTTAGTCTCTTGCCTAGGATGATGTAAAGAACATGATTTTTTACTTCGCTGTTGGCTCAAATCGCGGCTAATCATGTTCATAGATGATGGCTCGAGTGACGAAGTTTCTCTGAGTTTTAAAATGCGTTTGGCCCTGGATTTATACGTTTGAATAAAATTAGTGTTAATGAAGGGTGGAGGCAGGTTTGGATGGATGTAGGCAATTCTGTTCTGAATAAATCTGAGTCAGCACGAGTTTTTCACACAAACAGTTCAACAACAGTGAATTATAATATCCGTCTTCAGTTTTTCACTATATCTCTTTTCCAGAAGAACAATATTTTGATGACTTTCTTCACACTAAAAAACTCCCAGTTACTTTAGGAAAATATCCAAATGAGAAAGTAATTTGAGTTAAGATACTGCGTTTTAAAGCTTTTCGGAAAGCAGTTTCTCCATAAAATTTTCTTATTTTCTCTTTTCTGAAATAAGTGTTGAAAACGTTTTGAAATACGTGTTCTTTTCTTTGGTCATTTCAAGCTACCTTTGAAGTTCAGATTTCAAAACGTTATCTAACTGGTAGTCCGTTACAAACTTCTTCTTTTATTATAAATTTATTCTTACCACACATTTCTCTTCTATGTAAAATGGAAATTTTTGACACAACAGAATCCATTTCGCTTTTCACTCGCAGCTTTGAGAAAGAGAAATTCGACCCAGTTTTGTATGAAATGATCTTAAACACAACTCCGTTCATAAAATTGAGGTTTTTAAAAATAAAATAAAATAAATATAAATTGCAATTTGTAAACTTTACATTTCAGTCTCTAATATCGAAAAGTTTCATATTTCCCTAAAAATTCAAAAAGTAAAAAGAATATTGTTTTTTAAATTTAAAAGTATAAAAATCATAAATCTTTAAAAAATACCTGTCTAACTTTCTGCAGCTTGTCGCATAAAGCGAAGTTAACCTTAGCTAATCAGTTAAGATTAGCCTACTAATTTGAAAAATAATCCTGTGTATATAGTTGTGTATTTATTACAATGAATAGCTTGCGCGTTAAGCTTTTGATAAATATTTCCCTCAAACAGCAATATTTTCTGTTTTGGAAGGTTTTTTTTTTAATTTCTGAATTAAGAACAGTACACACATCAAAGATATTTCCATCGAGTTGTTTTAAAAATTTCCGTGACAAGTAAGGCTTAACATGAAATGCTTTTCTCAGCAAACATACAGATCGAGATACATACATACAGATGTATACAGATACAGATAGAGTAGAACATACAGATATTTTTACATACAGGTGGAGTTCTTTTTAATTTAATTTTATATTGATATTCCCTTGGTCGACTATTTCATGCACATAAATAGTGTCTAGCAATGCCGTAGAGAAATTAAATTAGGATTTTTGGTACTCGTGACATAAATAATTAGCAATACCCTCGCCGAGACTCGAACATGGGGCCTCTCGAATACGCACCGAGTCTGCCACCGTTACACCACGAAGGCATACAGAAAGGAGAAAGAAAATAACTTATATAGTCCTCCTTTTAAAAGCGACTGGAGATTAGGGGACACAATCGCCAAATCCTCGTGATGAAGAATCATTATCTAACACCTTTTAGTTCGGGCGCCAGTGTAGAGACATTATCCTTTTTGATACGGGAGACGTGAAAAATGCGTAGTGTCCTTGCGGAAACTCGAACCTGGACCTCTCGAATACGAAACGAGTGTGCTACCATTACACCAGGAAGGCATCCAGAAAGAAGGGAGAAAATACCTTATAATGCTATCATTAATACTACCTACCGTCTTTAGATAAGAGTCTATGGTAAATTTCGTATATGTTGACTATATTTTAATGTAACCAGCAACTTCATCATAAGTTTCTGTCCTTTTACAGAAAATGTTATTGGAAGTTAAACAAGGTTACTTTACTACAAAGTTTGCTTTCCCCGACAAGAAATTTTTGAGCCTGTGACGTCAGTGACTCATAATTTTTCTCAAAGCAACTGCTTCCTTATTATAATAGATTGGAATTTGGTCTGTGATTAAAAAAAGTCATTTTCTCCAATAACAGAAAATTTTTCGCATTAAAAATGCCATTTCTCCTTGAAAAGCAGCTTAGTTCTTGAAAGCGTTCAATGTACAAAACTTTCTGGGTAATGCTGTATAAACAACATACTCAAAAGTTTCCTTAGAGGCTTTTTTTCCCCCGGGACATTATTATTTCATATTTAGGATAATATAATATTCAATATTTTTATTCTGTTTTATTTTAAAAAATATTTAAAAATGAAGCTTTTGTTTTCGTCCTCCAACTAAACGATAATAACAAAACTTGTTGAATTTATTTATAGCTCATCCTGGAGGATTACGTTATTTTAAACGCAGCACATTATTCAAGTGGTAGGATAAACAAGAACTGCTGAGGGATAATGTTTAAATACATGCTGTGCCATTTTTGTTTATGTTAATGTTGCGAAATACATAGTTTGACTACATATATCTTACACGAGTAAAATTTTTAAATGCTACTACTTTTATCTGAAGACCTTTGTTACTTTTTTGGCCTTAAAACATTCTTAGCAAATGTTTCTACAAGATTTTTGGACAGTCAAGCTGTAAAGACATTAGGTAATTTTTGAAGCAGGAGGCATGAAAAACGAGCAACGCCTTCGCCATGACTCGAACCACGGACCTCTGGAATACGCGCCTAGCGTGCTGACCACTGCACCTCGAAGGCATGCGAAGAAAGTGGGAGAAACACCTTAAAAAGTTACGTTACATTACTCTGTCAAGTATTGCCACCAAATGAAACAGGAAATGATAAGTATTGTATTTTATTTTATCGTTAGTTAAATAATTAAAGTTGAATATTTTTTCGGTTAGCACTGTAAAGGCTATGAAATTCAGAAACAAATCAGGGCAACTTTCGAACAGCCACAACATTTTAAAGAATTCTACTTGATGAGTGACATTGCTATATATTGATAGCTCGAACCAGAAATCAACTATCCATTGCTCTGATAAGAGATTTCTTATCATCCTTTGTCTGCCTTCCAACTTGTGGAACTGCGCTTTACATTAAACTCGGAGCAACATTTTAGAGTATAGGTTACTCTTAGAACTTAAATTTAATTCTAAGACTGCATTTCTAGATAAATAATATATATATATATATATGAAAAAAAAACACCCGAAAGGTTTCAGATTTTAAATTACGTCCAAAGGAACTTTTTTTAACATTTTGTGTGTTGCCTTTATTTAGGAAATATCATGTTCTTCGCATTGAAACCATAAAATTCAGTTCAAGAGCCATATCGCAAAATAATTTTTAAATGAGCGTATCTTTATAATTTTCGATACAGTCTCCCGCGCTGGAGGTAAAAATGTTTATTGTTAATCAAAAATTCGTTAAAGTTTTACAAAATATGAAATCGATAATAAAATAAATTCCATATTTCAAAGTTGGGCTTCCAGATGCCCATATTCGGGTGGAAATGTTCAATATTCAAACTTTGCTGGCTCTAGTTACCGTTGCCTTGTCACAACGCGATAAACATACAACATATTTACGCAGATTTTCCATTATTTAATTTCTTTAAATATAATATACGGCGATGATATTTGTTTGCCGCAATTTGAACAGTGAAACAACGCTTTTAGTGAATCGACGCAAAATGCCAAACCGAAATTAATAGTCTTTCTGGGCAAATTGCTCCTATGGGCTAATAATGCTAGGCTTCTTCATTTGTTTCTGAATCCGAAAGTTCATGAGTGCAACGGGTGTTAAACCATAAATTAAAAGACCCGTATGAACCATTTTAATTCTAGTTTCTTAGATTCTGAGCTCTAAAACCTTTGTGAATGTAAAATATGCGACAATTTATTGTTGTTCAATAATGGAACATACGAGTAAATAAAACCATTCACTGGCCCCGCATATGCTTTGTTTTAAAATTAGCTGGAAAACTATTAAATAAGTTTACATGATACAACTTGGAAGAGGTATGAATGTAATATTTATATGCATATATTATTTATATTTTATGCTGAAGTGATGTAAAATAGTTATGCGTACTGTATGCTTCAAAAAATAATGTAAACATTATAAAGCTTAAAATATAAAAAATTAACTTAAAATTTGCATATGTATTAAAGTTAAAATATTAAAATTAAAACTTAAAATAATTAAAATTAAATTACACTTAAAATAGTAAGTTAAAATAATTAAAGTTAAATAAACTTAAAATAGTAAGTTAAAATAATTAAAGTTAAATAAACTTAAAATAGTCAGTTAAAATAATGATTTAAAATAGTAATTAGTTAACAGTAAGTAATAAGTTAGTTAACAATGAAATGGTAAGTTGAAATAATAAGTTAAAATAGTAAGTTAAAATAATAATTTAAAATATTTAAAGCCTAAAATATAAAATATAGTAATAGCTTAAAATATAAAAAAAAATTAACGTAACATTTGCACACACACACACAAACACATGATATAAATAGTAAAGTATAAATAATATATATATATATATTACTTATATTTTATTTTCAAGTAAGATATTTATGTATACAGTGAAACCTCGCTTAACGAGCACCTCTAATAACGAGTGATTCGCATAAGAACCAAAACAAAATGTTAGAATATAAGTCTGTGTTTAGCATTTGTTTAGCTAGCATCTTACTATCACTGAACAAGTACCTGTGGAACCGGTAATCCAAGAGATTATTTCTCTGGCCAAGACTATGGAACTAGAAGTAGATAGCAAAGACATAATAAACTAGTGGAAGAGCTTACCCAGGAGCTGATCACCCTAGAGCTTATGGAACTGCATTTTGTGTCCTCGTCAAGGGAGGAAGAGATAACAGCCTCAAAAAGCAATAAGTTTATAAGGTATATCTTCCGCCTTCGTGGTGTAATGGCCGGAACACTGGGCGCATATTCGAGAGGTTCGTGATACCTCTTCGTGGTAATTACTGGGAGGCATATACGGTTGCAGTTACACATAGGGTTCATTTACAGTACCAATTACAATTATACAGGAACCGGACCAAAATGTCGCGATGTTTGGTGACTTTCGGCGATTTCTTGGCAAATATGCCAGCAATAATTAGTCGCCAAAACCATCGCCAGCTTGGTGATTCACCAATTTAGCGAAATAGTTATTTACTTCAATTTAAATAGACTTGCCACTGTAATCCTATTTCTCCGGCAGAGTTTCGTCTCTTGAGGCATTTCATGTTACATTATACAAAAGATACTGCAATTTTACATATAATTTGATTATATATAGAATTTGCAAAGAAAGACAAAGAGAAAAACTTAAAACTTCAGAACTGACAAATTTAAAAATTTATCTAAAAAGTACTTTAAAAGCAAAATCCTGCGGGTTTGCTGCAAAGATAAAATTTAATTTGATAGAAAATAAGTAAATGAAAAATTATATCGTATGAAATATGAAGTGAAATTAGATAGCAAATGTGTAGGATATTGTAAATAATTAAACTGGAATTGCTAATAAAATGTAAAAATGAAAACTGATGAAATAAAGACTAAAAACAACGCAAAAACGAAGACTAAATAAACAGTAAAAAAATAATATAATTATTGATGATTCCGCACAAAGATTCCGACTTATCATGACTTCAGTCATTTCGCATATCTGAACACAATCCCTATTCCAATTTTAAATTTCTATTCAATTTTATAAAATCCGAATTCAAGATAGTTATGCGTATGCCATATTTACTAATGTGCTTGAAAAAATTATCTAAGAAATACTTAAAAAATTAAAATATTTAAAATATTCATTTAAACTGGCAGTATTGAGTTAGAGGGATTAGTATACATTTTTATCTGTTTTTATTTTATTTTAGATGTTTTCTTATAATTTACTTACACTTTTCATAACACTGTAACATTTATTTTAAGTTCTTAGTTAATTAATTAATATATTTTACTCTTCTTATCTCATTCTTATTTTTCTA
The DNA here is from genome assembly GCA_000611955.2 of Stegodyphus mimosarum. NCBI lineage: Eukaryota > Metazoa > Arthropoda > Arachnida > Araneae > Eresidae > Stegodyphus > Stegodyphus mimosarum. The sequence continues at coordinate 64,913 of KK122204.1, forward strand.
GCCTCAAAATTAGAGCTTTTCTAGAGAGGAATGTATGTAAACTATACGCTAAATGATACCGTTATTTGTGTGATTAACTGTTTTGAAGAAGTTTAGCTGCCTTTACTTTCTGGCCGTAAACCTTTCCCTTACGAAAAATTTTAATAGATGTTGATAGAGCTGTATAGAAATTCCTATAGAATTTTATAAGTAATCCTCTATAGAAATGGTTCTATATAAAATTTTTTAGAACTTTTATGACATTTTCACGGGAAAAAATTCGATAGAAATGTTACTTTGTAAAATCACAGAGAAATTTTGTAACATCTTTATAGAATGGCATTCTATAGAAATCAAACTTCTATATTAGATATAGAACAGCAAAAATAAACACTTTTTATTCATAAGTGTTGAATCATTTTTGAATGGAAATTTTTGCCTTTTCTAAGTAATTTAACGTTTTGTAGCTTAACGTTTTTTACCTTTTAAAGTTAATATTAAGTTTTATGCAATTTTTTGTATTTGTTATGCAATATTAAAAACAAATCTTGTAAAAACGTAAAACCACTATTTCAATCATAAAATTTATTGAACGATTATATTTATGCTGTTCATTATAAAATTTTAATACCTGCAATTAACGCTTTTAATTATTGCATATGTACCTCTTATAAGAGAAATATTCTTATTTCCTTAGATTTAATTGAATTTAATTATTACTTAAAATGTATTTACTAAATCGTTCCGAAAAATGTGTTTACTAAATCTTTCGTTAAATGCTCGGAAAGTATTTATCAGTGTTTTAAATACTCAAGAGCTGCTATAGAACCTTTGATAGAAAATTAAAGCAAGGAAACTTGTTTAGAATTCTTTAGAATTATGGCCCAGTTTTCTGTTAACTGAATCTGATATTTTCAGTAGAATTTTATTAGTTGATTCTGTACATATTACATAAGATTCTATACTATTCTATACCTTTAAAAACTCTGCAAAAGTTTTTATAAAATCTATGTACATTTCTATGAATATCTCTATAGAATCTTTACTCGTAACTTTGTAGAAACTGTACCTAGAATCTTATAGAATTTTATAAAAGATCTCTGACTTATAGAAAACTGGGCTATAATTCTGAAGTATTCTAAAGAAATTTAATTTTGGAATTTTTTATAGTAGAATTCCATAAGATATTTTCGTAAAGGTTGCTTGAGCGATTGTATTGAATATATCCAATGCTGCAATACATAGATATAACAAGTTAGTTTGCTATATCATAATTCGGTGCTATTTGCCACGTAGAAAACATAAGTTACGTTTCATTCAGTTTTGTAACTCATAAGTCATGGTCATAAATTTTAGATGAGTGTTAATTACGTTATGTTTATTCTTTAATTAGATACTAAGCTACGATTCATCGAATTTGACCCTCAGTTATTTGGATTCAGTGCTGAGCAAATGGTAAACCAGAAAGCTATAACAATACAAAATTTCAAATCGATTTCGTTGCTATTTTCGCGAAGCAGAAGGTTCTTGTCGCCAAGTATGGCGTGTTACTTTCCCCCTCGTCTCTCAGAAAGTTTTGCGATGTCTTGCTCTTGACAAATTACCAGTGCCGTGCTTGTTAGAACACGCCGTAACCAGAGAAGCCAAAAATTTTCAAATATTTTTCTATCCCACCTCCTGTACCCAAAACAGAACAGTCAGACTCTTTTTCGCTCTTTTGACGAATAAAAGATCCTGCTGCCGTGAGGGAAAATGACAAAAAATAGAAAATCTGTGTTCCTTACTTTTTTTTTGGTTTCTACTTTCTTTTTTCAGCGAGCGCATACATGTTTATGCGCGCACACGCTAAAAGAAGGCAACAGAATATTTATTAAAGAATAGTTCTTCAAGGCAGAACGAATGGAAGGAGAAGGAATAAAAAGAGAAAGAAAGCAAGAGACTTTTGGAAGGAAGGAAAAAGAGAAGTTTTCATTTCTAAGCGCGGGAAATGACTGAAAAACTCAAAACAAGATCATGGTTAAACCGTTCAGCTCACTCTCCCTAAAACTTTTGCGTTTTATTTTTATGCCTTCTTCGCCTCCCACTTTTTTCTTTGCTATCTATTTATTTTATTTTATTATCATTATTTTTTTTCAGCGTATCTGCTTAAAGAGAAAAAGTGAAAGAAATAATTTGCTTAAGATTAGAGAAGATTTCTGTGTAAAAGAATCAATCGTTTTTCGTATTTTCTTTTCTAAACTTCCTGTGTTTGTAAATTTGAGTTTTATTTTGGCACAATTTTTGTGTTGAACTTGCGGGAACGTTTTAATATGCTTGTAATTCCTGATAAATTTAGAATATGAAAGGAAAACGGAAAGAAAAGAAGAAAATGTCTGTTTTTTGTTACGATCCATATCAAAACATGTAGAATTACCATGCCAAAGGTTCTGAGAGGGGCTTGAACAGTTATTTAAACACCTTTGCTGTAATCAGTACATTTAGATAACTGTGTAGAAGTAATTGTAATTTTCAGTAAATTTTCTTTATATAAATATATTCCAAAATAATATTAATCAAACTGGAATTTCTTTTTCACTGGTGTGAACTATTTATTAAGTATAAAGATGCAATAAAGTAGAGTACTGTTTTTTAATTTTTTACTTCATTAATTCAATTTTCAATCTAGTTTTCTGCCACCTAAATCGTGTGTAAACCGAAGTATGACACTTCATTTTTTTTTTTAATTCAACCTGCTTCTGTATTTATATTTACAAGAGAATCTTCAATATAATGTTCGCGGTGCGGAATTTGAATTAAATCTACATTATAAAGCCATTTTCTTTACACTGAAGTGTAAAGGGCTCTCAGACTGGAGGGGAAAAGCGAATATTTACAGTGTATTAAAGAAAACTATGAGCGAATATATTTGTAAACTGCAAAACACATTGTGATGCATTTCAGTGAACAAACTATGTGAAAAACAAGATAAAAAAAGGGCAATACATAACATGCTAGAGATGTACATGATTGTCTTTATATAAATAAACAATTTAATACACCATTGTATGTATAAAAATAAATATCATACCTCATACATTTATGCATGCATTAATTTACTTAATACGTATGTTTTATACAATTGCTTTTTAAAGATATAATTTAAATTAAAAATTTTATAGCGATATAGAAACCTCAGTCGTATTTATCTATATTGATATGCAGTGCTATACTGCTAAATTCAATTCGATTATTAGCTGATCAAGGTAAAGCAAAAGCATCTAAGGATCCAAGGATTTTGTTGCCAAAGGAAAGAACTGCTTTCAAAGAGGGGTGTCTAAAGTAAGTAGTCATATTTGCATTGCACTTACAGAAATCTCATGCAGTCAACTTGTTCAGTTAACAGAAGCTGAATCTGTGATCAAATGCTACGATTCTGCAAATTTAATCATTCGTTACTTGTAAGTCTTAATCAATTTGGCAAAATAATTTGAAAATTTCAGTACAAATTCAATGAATGAAACTCCTTTAATAAAATTAAATTTAAACACACTACAGCCAAAGGGAAGGATTGTCTTTGTGGAGGTCTTTTTAAGGGAAACTGTCTCGTATACACATGGTGTGGGGGGGGAACAAAAACTCCTGTACAGCCAGCCTGTTCCCAGCATAGAGGTAAGAATACACCTTACTTCCTACCTCCTTGATTCGCAGGGATGCGAAACCGGGTTGACAGCATTTCCTTTTATTGATGAATATTCGTTTCATTTTTTTGGAGTATTTTTCTATGATCATATAGCACTTAATGTCAAATTTTGTATCAGTCTTTGAAACATGCTTTAAAGTCGCTTCGTCATAGGGCTCGCAGCAAATTTCCTGTCATTGCATCCATACAGGCTGCATATAAACGATAAATCAAAAGCGTTACAGTAAATATTAATACATCGCGCATGCGGCAAAATTGCAATCCGCAAAGTTAACGTTCTATAGAAAAAAATGTGTTTATAAATCAAATTAAGAAAGTATGTACAATTTAAACGAGCCTAAATAAAGTTGCAGTTAAAAGGAAAAAAAAACTGAAAAGATATTTATTACTAATTAGTAAGTACATCATACAGTTATTTTTAAGAAAATGCTGGAGATTTTTGCTTGGGAATGACTAACGCAACTTCGCAGTAAACATCACACAATTTTTCAATGTTTCTCACGAAGTGTCTTCTTCTTTCCTCCATCTGGGTCAATCGCCATTTCAAAATTTGACCTTTAAATGAGCTTTTTTTTAATAATTACTTGAACTTTTTTTAAGGTTAAACGCACTTTATTTTCTTTGTTATCACTGATTTCACTGACGGCTTGTGTTATAAGATCCTCCAATTCTTCATTAATTCTCTGAATTCTCCTCCTTCCATATCCGAAAATCCTTTGCCGCCAGTTGCTTTTGAAATTTTTACGATTTCTTTGGTTTCATTTTCAGTCAATGAAAACCCTTCAAAATTGTTGATAACTTAGCAAGCAGTGTTGATGATTGAACGCTGAACCAGGTATAAATGAAATTCTAGTATTGGCCAAATTAAGTGGCAGCAATTAAGAAAATGCGCATATGCGAAATCGCGTTTCGCTATTCCGCGCTCGGCAAGGGTTTATTGTTAATTAAAGCATTTCATTTTTGAGCACCATTCACTTCTTGATTGCACAGCTGTTTTTGCATCAAAAATCTTACTTTCACGTTTCATTACAATACGTTTTAAGAAGAGCTTACTTAGAGGAAAAAAGCTTCCTCTAGGTCAGTTGAACACGCTGTTATTTTTGGAAAAAAACTCATTGCTTCTGTATTAACTCAGAAGCGGCAAAATTCAAATGATCTTCCAAAATTGTTTGACTTGGTTATGTCCAATTTCACCTTTCCCAGATGAAGATTTTTAAAAAAGCGTCCCATTCTAGAGTTTCTCGATGTTTATAGATAAGAAGAGCTCCCATTTTAGCCTTTTCATTCAAATTTTAAATTCGCAAATGCGATCGGATTGTGAAGTTCGTATGAAATAATGTCACTCTTACGTTTCGCTCCTTACATTTTTATTCCGACAAAGATTTGATGCAACATTAATATCAAATAATAGTAATATCTAGATTAATAAACATGGAAATATCTTTTATTTGATTGCGTTTCGATATTATCTTGAAATATGACCACACTAATTTTAATCAATAATTACGATTAAAATATTTTGAGAATTCCATCACAGTTTAAATGAAAGTGAAATATCAGAATATTTGAAGATTGACTTAGCACTGATTCTAATGAAGAAATATTATGTTTGAAAGACTTATGAAATCGTAAGTGATGTTGCTATCACATTTTCAATTAAAATAAATTTCTATTTTGGTGATTGATTATTTAAAAATATGCTTTTTTTAGGAGGAGACTGATGAAGAGTATATAGATAAATAGATTTTTTACGACCATTTGTCTTCCCTTCTCCTCAAAGAACCCCCCCTTTTTTTTTCAGTTTCCCTTGTTTCAGAGGCGCAGTTTATTTGACGTTATTTAAAACTTGTTAATTTTATTTTGGAATTCCTGTTTCTAAAGCAAACAGTCAGATGGTAAAACATTAGGTTGTCAAACAGCCAGTCTAGTACGCAGCCAACGCAGTTTTAAGCTATGATACGCTGTTTTTTATATATCTATAATTATTTGGTAAAGAAAAAGAATTCTTCTATGATTGTCAAAGAAAGGCTGAAATGACACGATATTTAATGTTCGTGCCTTGAACACTGGCAGGAGGAATGAAAAACCTGAAATGGCATGATTTTTGTTGCCGCCTGCCTGAAGTGGGAAAAGTTGAAATGGGACATCACGTTTGACTGAATCCAAATGTAACAAATAGTATCACTAATTGTTAAAAGACGATCTCTAGGTTTCATATTCTGACTTAAAAGACAATTACTCATTGTTTAAAGTGGCTAATCTATCAAAACCTGGTGCATCTTCAACGGACTCTCTGCCTTCCTTTAACGAGCTAGCTACAAAAAACAAAAACAAAAATCTGAAAATTTTAGATTTTAAATTACGTCCAAAGGGGCGTTTTTTTAACATTTTGTGTGTTACCTTTGTTTATTAAATATCATATTCTTCGCACTTAAACCATAAAATTCAGTTCAAGAGCAATATCGCAAAATAATTTTAAATGAGTACATCTTTAGAATTTCCGATACACAGTCTCGCGCGCTGGAGATAAAAATGTTTTTTCTGTACAACGTTCCCACTATTCGCTTTGAAATCCTTGAGTTTGTCCATAAAAAAATCGTTAAAGTTTTACAAAATATGAAATCGATAATAAAACAAATTCCAAATTTTAAATTTGGGCTTCCAGATGCCCGTATTAGTGAAGACACGTTCAATATTCAAAATTGGATGGTCTAGGTACCGCTGTTTTATCTCAGTGCGAGACACATACATACATATATGCAGATTCTTCACTCTTCATTTTCTTTTAATATAATACAGGGCGATAATATTTGATGGTAACAATTTGAAACGTGAAAAAAGCTTAAGTGAATCATTCCAGGTAATTTTTAATTGCAGTGGCGTTTTTTAATAATGGAATATTAAATATAGCAAAATCGGATGTTGTTTTTTAAATGTGGTAAACTGAACTGTTTCATCTATTTTTCTGATTCAAGAACAAATTTCAATTTATTCATTAAATCTTACTAAAGACACGTTTGCGTTTGTTTAAAAAAATTCTTATTCCGTCATGAACATGATTCGTTTCCTTAATTTTGCTACCTTTACTCTCCTCATTCTTTATGTTTCAGTGGAATTGTCAGAAATTTGGAAATTATAAATGCTGTTCTTCTAAATCTAATTGCTTGTAATAACTGCCGAAATTGAAATAAAACATATGGTAACCCTCATTTATTTGGATCTGAATGCACAGAAGGTTCAGTCTTTGCAACTGAGACACCGAAACAGAATTATTTTAACTGCAGATACTACCGCGCAGGATGCAGGAAGGGCAATTTCGTTCGCAACGACTTGATCGATGAGCGAGAAGCTAAATAATGAGGCTCACATAACGTGCCAAGAAGTTACAAGGGTTGCCATAATGACAGATCTCTTTAAAACTGTAACAATGCTTGTAGCGGGCAGCAGAGAAAAGCAATACGATTGGGGCCAGCTTTTAGATTCGTTCTATCTTCAGCTGTAAAACATTTATACATCAATATAGATGAATTCCAAACTGTTTCTCTGTCTTTGCCAATAAATGTTAGTAGTAGGTCTTTCACCCTTGTATAGCTCAGTACAGTTGTAGTTACATACAGAACTTACACAAAATATTTGAAGTTAAGATAAATAATACATAGTTTCGAACATTGTATCTCAAAAGTAAATGGTTGAAAGATTTGATTTTGATCTTTTTCAACGTCAGTAAGCCATCATTGGCTGAGTGGGTAAAACCCTGAGCAGTGGTACTTTCGGCCGGGGCTCAGTTTCCAATGAATCTACTGACTGTGTGTGGCTGTCACAGTCTTCCTGATGTATCACTTACATACCAACCAGTTTTCTCAGAAAATCCTGCACGAAAGCATCTCTTCCTTAGGCAGGTTAATTGTATATGCTTTGCTTTAATGATATAAGCTAATCTAAATTTTTTATGCTAGGAAAAATGATAATAAGTTGAAGATGAGAAAATGATCGAAAATTTTGGTTTCTGTATAAATGATATGATTTTATATTTTTGTTGTTGGTCATCTACGACGTGATTTCCTGACATTTTCACTTCATTTCATTTTATCAATTATTCTTAAAAATAGGAGACAATCATTGTCCTGTTTTATTTTTATTTGTTTAGGACAGGCCCATTTAGAAAACTGTGTCCAAGCTCTACTTGCTTGAATGTATGTTGTTGGTACCAATCAATAAACGAAAGATTTGCTAGTTACGACTTTTAAAAAAAAAGTGTCACGAGTAGCTGTTAGGGGCTTAGTTAAAGAGATTCTTTTAAAGTATGTAACGCTTTAGTTTTGGGTACTTTTTTTAGCTATGTTAAAAGGCTTGCCAATGGCCAAACTGATAAAACCACTTAAGAAGAATCTTGATGAATTAGCTAAATGGAAATTTTTGTAGTTGTCCCGTAATTAGCTAATCAATATGGCGCCACACGCGAATGTATCTACCTAAGGAATGCTATCGTGGAGGACTTTCTAAGGGAATCCTGTTCGTCGTATTTAACGTTACACGCAGGAAAAACGCGCAAACAAACACACAGCCAGTCCGTTCCTTGATATAAAAGTTCGGTAGTGTTCATCAATTTTATCCCCTGGTGAGCCTGTAGCCCTGCATCTTCATGAAACAATAGCAAAAACAGAGATATAAGCTCAAAGACAAATATCCACGCTTAACAGATTCCCTTAGAACTTCGATAGTTTAAAATTTTCAGTAAGCTGAATGTCATCCATCGGAGAAATATATTGAAATTTTTTGTTAACTTTTCTTGACGTTTAAATATCTTCAATTCGAAAAATTTAGCAAGAACATCTTTTCGGATGACACTGAAACCACTTTTTGCTTTTCCCTTTTTCTCTGAATGGAAATTACGAAGTATTATAGCCTAACATGGAGTTCATGTTTAAACATTGTTTACAGAATGCTAAGTAATACACATGTCTGTAGGTTTTCTTTTAATAAGCATTTAGTCAATTTCATATGCAGTCATACTCTAGCTTCTGAGAGTTTAAGTAAAAGCTAAATGTCTGTCTATTCTAGCTTCTGTGAAAGTTTTAAAAATGTTATCTTTTATAGAGAATTGTAATTTGCTTTTTAAAAGAACAGACCGTATTTTATTAAAATGAAATAAAACTTAGTAACTGTACAATAGTATAGTATATTTTAGAACGTTTCCCTTGTGTTTATTATATTTTAGTAACTTTAAAAATATTGTTTCATTTAACTGCTTACGCAAATATTTACATCTTCTTCTATTGAAAATAAAGGTATTTCTAATATAAATGAGCAATTAAAATTTGTATTTCTTGATTTTAATCCTTTTTCAAAATGCCATCCATAAATAACTAAATGTGTGCCACAATTCTCGCCTTTAATTAATCTTAAATATTTTTTACCAGCCATTTCCCGAAATTTTATTAATCCGAAGAAATTCCGAAATTTCATTAAGTACGTTAATTCGAAATTTTCGGTTACCAGAAATTTTTTCCTGCTTCCTTCAGCTTCGATGTGTTGGACTTCATTTGTACCTTTTTTATTGTTGGTGTTCTTTTAAAAAATATCAGATAAATGCAAGACCACACTTACAAAAATGTCACAGAATTCTATAAAATAAATGCAGTGTTAAGTAATGGTTAGAATCACTTATAATTATGACCCAGTTTTCTATAAACTAAGGCAGAGATCTTCTGTAAGATTTTATAAAATTTTAGATATAGCTTCTATAGAGAGGCGTAGAGACATTCTAGTGAGAATTTTTCAGGGATTCTATAAAAATTCCTATAGTTTTCAAAGGTCCTACCCATAGAATTTTATATGATGTACATAGAACTAACTGATAGAATTCTACTTAAAATACCAGATCTAGTTTTTAAAAAACTGAGCTATAATTCTATAATTCTAAAGAATTCTTCTCAAATTTCTTTGCTTCATGAAGCTTTTTAATATTTAAAAGCATCACAAAAATCAACGAAATTTTTTTAGGTATTAAAAATGAATTAAACTTTTATATATTAGGAGGATTTTTTTAACCTAAACCTTGAAATCACCAAGGATATGGATGGAAAGAGATTAAAAACTTTTAAAACGGGTGTTTTTTCCTCCTAATAAAAAAATTCCAATATCGTTTTCATTTCAAAAAATATTTGCATAAAAATAAATACTTTTAATATATGTTTAATTTAAATTAAAGAACTATTTCTCTTATCAGGAGCACATATACAATAATTAAAAATAATTATTTCAGTTATTAAAATTTTATAATTACCATGTCTCATTTAATCTTTTAGCTAATTTTATGATTGAAATTGGTATTGCTCTTTTGCAAGATTAAATTTTTATATTATATAGGAAATACTTTAAAAAATTGCATTAAATGTTAAATAAATTTCGAAGCTAAAAAAACATTAAGTTAAATTAATAAACGCAAAACTCTTCATTCAAAAATGATACCACACTTATGAATAAAAAGTGCTTAATTTTCCTCTTTTATGTCCCATATAGTACGTCAGAAACTAAAAATATGTTTTATTAAGTTTAAAAAACGAAGTAGATTTCTACAGAATATATTCTATAAAGGTGTTATAAAATTTCTATACGATTTTGCAAAGCAACATTTTTATAGAATTCTGTTCTGTGAAATCTTTTAGAATTTTACAGAGAAGCATTTGAATAAGAATTATTTAAAAGTTCCATAGGAGTTTCTGTAGACCTTTGTCAGCCTGTGCAAAAATTTTTCATAAGTGCATTCTCGCCAATTTTCATCTTAAAGTAGGATAAACTGTTGGAAATTGTGCTCTTTGGCGACGAAAAACTTCTGTTTTCCTTACTTTTATGCCTCCTTTTTTTCCCATGTTTCTTGCACTGCAAATTCGAGACGAGATGAGTTGAGGGAAAAGGGTCAGAGTTCGTTTCCATTAGTCTTGGGAGCCGAAGATAGAAGTGTCCAAACTGGGGCGTGGGTGGGCCAGCTCCCATAGGCATCACGCGCTTTCTAACCTCCTTTACTTTTCTGTGTCCTCCAAATTACTGCAAATGAATAATGTACAGTGAGTTGCGATGGTGGTGGTAGACGATTGTCCTTTCCTTCTGTCGCATTAAGAACTTATCTTCAGAAACATGATTGATGGTACAAATGAGAAAAATACCCGAAGAGACAGTAAAATGTCTCTTTCCGGAAATACATTACGAGGGAGAATACAGGTACAGCACCGGGTTGCTATTCATTTTTTCGCTTTCAACTTCTGCTAAAAAATTAATTTCATCTACGGTTTATCAGTCTTCCATGCTTAAATGCTTATGTGAATTGGCCAAGTTTCATCTTTTTCCTTATGCTTTTATAATTATTTTTAATGTAAATAGTATCAACTAATTTGGCTAACATTTATTAAAACAACTTAAATTTCGGGTAATCCGGGAATTAAAAAATATTACTGAGATAAACTTAATTCTTACTCTTGAGATTGGAAAGAATTCATTTGAAGACAATCGAAATAGTTAATTGATGACGTGAATGGTGAATTAATCATGATCATGGTTAACTGAATAACGTGAAGTGGTCAATGGATCATCGCAAAGCGCACGATAAGATATTTGGTAAAAAGGATTAAAATGGATGTCTTAGCATGATTATGACTAAGGATAAGTGCAATCTTTCAAGATTTTTCGAAGGAAACTGACTCGTATTCAATTCATAAAATGTAGTGTGTAAGCACAGAGATTTGAACCCAGGTCGAATCAGTAGTTTTTTACCCACTCGACTATTGATTGCTTTTAAAAAGAAGAAACTAGCAAAAATATGGGAGTGACAAAGCTTACCTTCGAAGATGATGGGTAATTTTTGAATTAATTAAGCAATGCACTTGAAAATCGTTCTTTGCAAGGCTTAATCTCGGAAAAGACGACTTTGGTTTCTTTGTAGAGACATTAGGTTATTTAGAAGCAGCAGACATGAAAAAAGGAGCAATGCCTTAGCCGAGATTCGAACCACGGACCTCTCGAATATGCGCCGAGCATGAGGACCACTACATCACGAAGGCATGCCAAGAAGGCGGGAGAAATACCTTATATACTCCCCATTATAAAGGGAGACTGGGGATTAAGGGACTCAATCGCCAAATCCTGGTGGTGGAGAACCATCATCCACCATCTTTTTTAATTCGGGTATCACTATAGAGACATTAGATTATTTAGAACAGAAGACATGAAAAATAAGCAATGCCCTCGCCGGGACTCGAACCACGGACCTTTCGAATACGCGCCGAGCGTGCTCACCACTACATCACGAAGCCATGCCATGAAGGGCAGAGAAATACCTTATATCTTGGCTTTGGCTTTAGCTGCTGGATTTTAATAAAAGTCAGGGGTAATTAATAAGAGCAGCTGAATAGTTTGCAGTAATACACGGCATAGGGGAAACTATAAAATTCAACTGATGATAATGCTGATAATTTATCTAAAATTTACCTCCATTTCACTTTCTTTGCTTTAATTATTCGGTTTTCACTAACACAGCTTAATCGACATCAAATGATAATTAAAAGCGTACGCATTTTTTAAATGCTTCGTTTCATTATAAAATATAATTATTGAACATTTGCAATTGCATGCAAATTATAAATATACACTCATGTCCGGATTTATCTTCACATAACCAAAAATAATGATATTCTATAAAATATCCAATCGATGTAATCCATTTTTTTTGTAGGAAATGTGTAAAAGACGAGCCTAATTATTATTATCCAATAAAAAGGTGATCAAACAGTTTCAGGTTTGCAAATCAAGGCATTATGTCATCTGAATGTGAATCGAGCTGAGCGCAAAGTAAGCACCTGAGTAAATTTCTGCAATACAGCGCTTGATTTCAATTTGTAAGGACTCAGAACGGTTTGTTATGGTCCTGAAATATCGTTAGGAAGAATCTGTGAAGAGGCGAATCATCGGCTGTTTAGAAGAGGCAGAAGCAGTTTAGAATCATGGAAGCAATGAGATGTGCCAGTACCTCAATACAAATGGTCCCTATGCTACGGAAACGATTTCAGAAGTCAGTAACTGTAGTAAGGAGGCCTGGACAAGATTGTAAACGAATACCAATTGTTTTTCAAGACTAATATTTGGCGGCAACTGTACGTCGTCACAGGACGTCTACTGCTCAACAATTATGTTCAGAGCCTGCAGCCATCAATGGAACTGTTATATCAAGGTAAACTGTATACAGAATGAAATTGGCTTTCCGCAAGAAAGCCAAATGGCGCCCAATGGTGAGGTTAATTCTAGAGATGGTTAGTATGCTGTGACGTTACCTGTGCCTGTGCGATCCTGTGCCAAGTCTCTGGTGCCCCACTCACTTCTACTACCTACTTACCTTCACAATAAAAGAGGGATCGCTTTAATTGGTGCAAAGAACATCCGAACTGGAGCGAACACCAGCAGTCCCTTGTTGTCTTTACTAAAGAATCAAGGTTTAGTTTGACATCTGATTCTAAATATGTTTACATCGGAGGAAGTTAGAAACGTGAAACCTTCCTTAAAATCTTATGGAACGTGTTCATTGCGATAATGCAAGTGTGATGGTCTGGGAAGGAATATGATAAACGGACGTACGCCCCTTTTTTAGTTTTCAATAGCGGATATGTGACCGCCCTTACACGTTTTCAATAGCAGATCTATGCCCAGCCATGGATATCGGGACGAGGTCTTAGAATCTTATGTAATACTTTTCAGGGGTTCATATGGATCTGACTTTTTCTTTATGGATGATAATGCTCCTTCACACCAAGAAAACCTTGTTCACAAATTCCTTGAAAAAAAACATCAAGGGAATACCGTGGCTGGCAATATTTTCTGTTGTGAACTCGATTGAGAAATTAGTGGCCTAAACTAGAAAAAGAGTTGCACGGAGATATTGTTTTTCAAGAGATAAAAATCCTATAAAGACCGCATGGCTGAAGGAATGGAATTTAATTCCCCAAACTGTGGTTAACAACATTATTGCCAACATGAAAACACGTTGTGATATGTGTGTGTAAGTTCAGGAAAAATCAGATTCTATATTACATTCATAAACCTTAATTTTTTTTTCTGATTTATATTTTTAACAACCTCCTCCATTTTTTTCTGATTTATTTTTTTAACAACCTCCCCCACGAATTCTTGCAAATATTATTACCACTTTTTATTGTTTCGTGTTACACTACATATCCTATGCAGTGCTTTTAAATTTTTCCTTTGTGTTTATGATGTTATGTTTCATTCCATAAAATTCATGTTTCTGAAAAGACCCGTGATTTCGCGTATGTAAAGTGAATTTTGGACATGTGTTTATTATAAGGTAACATTACAAAGAAGAATTCTTAATTACTACGAGTAATAGTAAACGTCGTACTTTTTACGCATTCAAATGTGATTTTCTTAGAAAAAAATTATTAAATAAACTTTAAAACTTCATTTTTTTTTCTGTGTGTAACGTAGAAACAAATTGTTTCAGTAATACATATCGTTTCTAGAATCATGCTGTATATTTTGTGATAAGCTAGAGGGAATAAAAATTATACTGGAACATGACATATTTTATCGATCTGCATGGTATTGCGTTTAGCTTTCTAAAAAATGCTATTTATTTCTCTGTAATTCACTAATTACAAGCAAAATACTCCTGAAAATATTTTTAGCGACATTTTAAGCTTTTACTAACCGGGGCAAATGTGTCCAATCAGATTTTAGTGCCTTTCGCTTTATTAGAAGTCGCCAGTGTACGGTAATTCAAAATTCCGCTCACTTGTTTCTGTAATTAACGGTAAATATTTAATTATTCAAGCCACTCTGTTTAAGAGAATGAAAAAAAAAATGGCTGAAACTCTAACGGGAAACTACCAGGCTCATAATTTATTCACCTTATGCGTCGTTTTTTTTTCGCTTTTATCTCTTGTTTCTGCTTAATTATTTTTTGGCGTAGTTTTCTTCAAATAATGTTTCGTTAGTTTTTGTAAGCAATGGGGAAATTATATATTTTTCCTTAGCTACGTAGGAAGAAGAAAGTGTAATTTTTTTCGTTCATTTTTAATAACTTTTACTGTTTAGAATCCTAATGGGCCAAAAATATGCAAAAATTTAATGTATGAAGTCTACACCTACGTAATTACTTATTTTCTCTTTTATGCACACGAGGTTAATTTTTTTTTAAATGTTACATAGGTTTGCAAACAGTCACGTTATAACAGAAAAAGGGCAATTGTCGCTTATCTCGATCTTAGCCATTAGAAATAATGTTTATTCTTTAGGCTCACTACAGCCACTTACTCGCTCGTAAAACCCAAAATAGTTGTAATTATAATATATATAGTAACTGCGATTTCAAGGTAAATTTCGTTTTCCGAATATAGCAGATTCTCGAGTAAGCTGTTTTCTAACTATACTTTTAATTCAGTTATTATCTTATGCGCTTGTAATTCATAGACTAGCAGAAATATGTAGGCATATATAGGCATGTCGGAGATTGTTCTTGAGATTATAGAACTGTTAGAAATAGTAATTTGTATACAAAAATAGTAAATAAACAATGTTTTGAGTTGCATAATGTTAAGAAGACCAAAATATGTTATTCGCAATTAAATTAATCATCCGAGTTTATTGTTTTAGATACTAACCCCTTGAAAAGTTCTGTTTGAAGCATTAAACATAGGTTAATTAATAGTTTTCGTTCTTTTTCCTTTCTTTTTTTTATTTTTTTACCATTTAATTTAGTTTCGTTGCTCCAGTTATTACGTTTTCTAGCTGTAATGTCACTTGAGAAGAATTATTTACATTTTTTTCAATTCCAGTTAATAAGAGATAATTTATTTGTTTATTGACTTACGCATTTTTCCTCAAACAAAATAATCTATTAAAAAAAGGATTTCTTTTTGTACTACTGCCTTTATATGTATATCCAACTTTTTAACTTTAAATTAAAT
>KK122204.1:81876-108194 GCA_000611955.2 Stegodyphus mimosarum
AGTTGTTCGCGCCATGGATCCTCAACCGCGTAATCTAGCGCAGCTGGCCACGGCATTAGAGTCGGCATGGCTCAACATCCCAGAGAACACCTTCAGGGACCTATGTGACTCTCTTCCTGCACGTCTCGCAGCAGTCCGCTCTGCGAAAGGTGGTTATTCTGGCTTTTGACAGATGGTCACATTAATGTGACTGGACTGTGTATATACATATATATATGTATGGTACATATACTTTAAATATATATAGATAGATAGATTTTCATTTTACTTTCAATGCTTTAGAACACGCAGACATGTCGGGAAAAGAGGCAAAGTGAAATCTAATGGGGCTATTGTTAAGTATAAATTTATGATGAAATTTGAGTACGCTTAATTCCGTTTCAAATCTCAATGGATTTGTCAGACGAAACATGTTTTGTTTGAAGCTTTGAGCAGAGAAGATTAACAAAATTTGAGTGTATATTTTTTCAATTTTTCTGTTGTTTTCAAAAAATTTTTTAGTTCATAATTTGTAATTTAAATGTAACTCATTTCAAAAGTGTTGTGGGAATTAAGATAGGTAACTTCAGGTGTTCTTAACGACTTTTTATAGGATTTAGAATTCCTTTCTTATTTAAATTCTTAAAAAATTAGCAGCTAAAAGCGCTATTTTTGAATAGATTAGTCATACTATTTTTAAATGCTTCTTTACTTCTTTTTTTGCTATATATATAGATATGATTATTTTAATAAGTCCATCTAGCGTAATTTCATAAAAAATATTTTATTGTTTTAATAATAAATGAAAAGTATTACTTCTTTATTACACTAATTTATCCAGTTTTTCCAATCCAACAATTCTAGACTTAAGATGCAATACAATTACATTGGGTAGCCTAACATGATACTAGAGGTAAGAAACTTACCCTACTTTTAGGTTCGGTTTATCTTTTGCAGTCCGAAACAGTTAGGTGTAGTGAATACTGCAGCTCATTCTGTTGTTTCTTTAACATAACGACTGCTTTTAAGTTTGCTCAAAAAGGCTGGAAATGTGGAAAAATCTTTCAAAGCATTTTCTCCCTCTCAGTGCACAAAAGCTTCCTAGTGTTTAAAATTAAGCACGGAATAGGAAAATTGGATCAACTTATTTCTTTCCTTCAGAGTTTTCTAAACTATATTTATATTATTTTTGGTACGCTATTCTATTTTTTAATATATAGTGGCAGTAGTGATATTCAATATTTGTTCAAATATCAGTTGTTTAATATTTTTTTTATTTTTCTTTTTATTAAAGAATTTGATATTTGATGATAGGGGACACAATGGTAATTCTATAGCAAATCATCACATATATTATTTCTGAAATATAGTCCCTTTTTCACGCTTCATATGGGACGAATCCTAGCTAATCTTTCTCATAGAACCTCCGAGAAAGGAACTTAACGTTGTACTATCTCAAAATATAGGATAAAATAGACAATTTAAATATAATGACTACTGCAGAATTTCCGTACGAGTTATTGGTATGAGTCCAGCTAGTCAAGACAATTGCACGCTATATCTTCATATTACAGCATAACACCTCGAAGAAGGACTCGCTTAAAAAGTGTTAAAGGCCATACAATAAAACGAGGGTCCTTTAGAAATTACGTATCGTACGGTGTTAGAAAACGCTTTTGTAAAGAACGAAAAAAGTCCTTAAAACTTATCAATTATTGTATCGGAAATTAAATGCATTTTTATTTAACCCTTAGAAAACCGAAGTTTTCGCTAACGTGTATGCTTAAAACACCAAAACGCCCGTCCCCGTCCATTACCTATCCCGTCCGTTTCTTCCGTTCTCCGTCCGTTAACACACAAAGAGGATTGAAGATTTCAAATGACATCTTTTCTACTTCCTAACAAAGAAGCTTTCATTAGCCTTTTAGAAAAAGCTGTCTGCAATAAACTGACACAATGCATTTGGGGAAACTGCACCTGTTACCGCATACCTTAGGAGGAGGGAAGAAAACAATATTACAATCTCAGCCGTTTCGGCGGTTGTGGTCGTTTGAATAAAAGGCCGTTTGGGAAGTTTTAGCCTTCAAATGGTTAAATAAATCCGATTAAAAAGTAATAAAATATTAATAACTACATTTATTTCTTTTAAATGTCTTAATTTGCTAATCAGTAACAGATATATTAAATTTCCAAAATAAAATATCTCAAATCAAGCATAACAGATATGTAGCAGGTATAATACTCAGATATAGCACGGAAAGAAAATTACAGAACTTAGTCTTTAATGAATATTTTCGGAAGTGATTGTCTTTTGAAATTTTACTCCTGAAAAGAGTATATCTCCTAACCGATACGTCTGCAGACTACAACTGCAGTTTGCACGAAATCTGTTATGGTTTAACATTAAACCATAGTTATCATGTTTTTAAAACTTACGTTTATTTTTGCTTTGTTTACTAAATTATGATATTCCGTAACAATATCATTCTAGAAATGAGGGAAACTAAAAATTTGGCAACATAATTGTTTTGAGTTTCTATTTCAAGAAGCTCAGAGGTATCAAGATCCCCCCTTCCCGATCTCTAAAAGAGAATATTGCTATGTACCCACTGACTGATGCATGTGGAAGCTTTGAATTTAATCAAGAAACTAATTCTGCTTAACTCCCAAAAGCACGGGAAGTCGGAATATTTTTCGGCTAATTAGCTGAAAAGTATTTGCCTGTATGCGAAACTGAATTTAGTTTCTTCTTACCTTAAAAATTATTTATCGATTTCAAGGCTAGCTGTCGAAAGTGTGCGAGTTGTTTAAAATTAAAGCGCTGTAAATGATTTGCTTATCGCAGTCTTTGATAGAACTTAAAAAAATTCAGTATGCAATGACTACAGAACTAAGGGTACACTTCTTAGTGTAAAAAGTAACATGTTTAATTTAGCAGGTTGGAAGTAATAGAAATAAAATGAGAGAGGTATGGTTATTATGCGAGTAAAAATCCATATAAAACTTTTTAAATAAAATTAAATTTTGAGTGCTTCCAAATGTGTAAAAAATCTTCATTTTTAGTAATATCCATAATTTAACTTAGCTGAAGTTGCCCAAAAAAGGTTTGTTAAGGATTTTTATCGTCTCGCTGAGCTCGCAGTCTTCTAGTCTGCTCATGCACTCACTTCCGCTAACTTTTTTTGTCTTTTTAGCTTTATTATTAAGCGTCTTTTGTTAGCACTTAAGTCAAATCAAGTCAACAGCAAAATGACAGAAAATTTAAAAGCAGAATAGCAGCATGTTTTTAGAATTCCGATGCACTGTTAAGTGTTGGCGCCCAATTTTTCTCTCTTTTGTGTTCATCATATCAAAGTTCAGTTTTCTTAGTAAGATGGCTTACGGAACCTTTCACCCCAAAAAGGGCTATTAGTCTTGAAATAGGGTTTTGCGTTGGTTCGCTATAAACGGCCTATTACTTTTCGAATTTTGCCAACAAATATTAATGCCCTGTTTTATTTTTAAAGAAATCAAATAATGAAGAATCTGCGTGTATGTATGGATGTTCCTGACATTGAGAATAAACGACGTTACTTAAAGCTATCAAGTTTTGAATAACGTAGTCCTCCACTCGAGCATAGGCACATGGAAGCCCGAATTTTGAATTTCGAATTATTTTATTACTATTTCATATTTTGTAAAATTTTAATGTCTTGTTAATTAACAAAGTGAAAGACTCAAAGATGAAAAGTTATATGCTGTTTATAGTGAACTGACGAAAAATCCCATTTCGAGATTATAAAGCCCCTTTTGGATTAATAACTGCAATAATTTACATGTAATTACTTAGGAGCTTCTAAAAGAATTTAGACAAACTTTTATAGTCAAAAACTAAATGTGTATATCTGGGAGGGGGGAGAATCTTTTAAGCTGCTATTAAATCTTAAAACTCGTGTCAGATATGGTAACTTCTTATCAAGATTTAATAAAGACTAATGTACTTGTAAAAATATTGTTCTCTTTGTGCTTAAAATGCAGACCTTAAAATTTAGGAGATATTGGAGGTGAAATCAGTACTGATGTAAGATAATTCAGAATAGTTTCGTATTCCAACCAAACACCTCGAAAAGTTTGTCATTAAAATTTCAAAAACCCGAAGGGAGAAAAATAAAATTTATGAAATTATAAAGAAGCAAAATTTAATCTTCATATACTGTTTCCGGTGTTACGTCTAAACCAGTTTTAAACTTACCCTATTAATTTAAGAATCAATCCCCCAAAGCTACGGAATGTAAAATCGTGTATTTAAAACGAAGTGTTCAAAAATAACAGTGCCAAATATTTAAAAATAATTGAACAAGCAAATAAAAATAAATTTGCTATGATATTATTTTATCCTTTAACGCTAACCCGACTTTGCTTTTTTTTTAAAAAAAAAAGACTTAATTATTCAAAACGTAGTTATGCATTTATTTTACCAGATCACTTATCACGAGGGTTGGAACAATATTTTCCTTGAGTATCAGCACTTTCTAATTTGCTAGGATACGAAATTAGGGAACTGAGAATGATAAATACCTTGAAGAAATCTTCTGCGAAACGTTAAAAAAAGAGAGGAGGATTTGCAAGAAATTGTTAACATTCTTCAACAATAGTTCTTATGCCTGGAAAAAGTGGAAAATACCGAAATGGAAGCTGGGTGTAAGTAGAGTTGAGGAAATTTTGAAATGAAAAAAAAAATGAGCACCCATGCAATCATAGGTAGAAGTATTTGCTTAAAACTTTTTGCAATGTCTCTGGGAAGGAGACTTGTTAAGAAACTCTTCAAAAGCCTACAAAATAAAAGCAAATGTGTGAATATCTCTAAGAATCCCTTATTAAAGCCCCAAAATTTCTGAAATAGAGAAATTTTTAACCACAAGGTCCAATCTAATATTTTTACTAATAATGGGTACGTAAGTACCGTTAATTGTTGCATGTGTCATTCTAACCTTTCAGCTTTAGTTGTAATTTTAATTTTAATATTTTTTTCGCTGAAATTCGACGAGGTTCAAAGCAGACGTCGACAAACCACGATCGGAGGGCACAATCCTAGCATTTATATGTTTCACATGAAAATATCTGTAAGTAACGGAAACATAAAATACCATTTAGAGACGAGTAAGCGAGGTTTAATCAAAAGCAAAATGTGTAAATTTTTTTCATTTGTTTCTCTTCTAGTATGAACCGCACCAATGGCCGAGTAATTAAGGCTGCTGCATAGTAAGAATTCGACGCGAATTCGATTCAAGACGAACGGGTAGGCTGCATGGGTGTTTTTTGGTTTTCGCATGGGTAATGTGAATGCGAGTCAGTTTTCTTCAGAAAGTTTTCCCCGCAGGCGTTTTTCCTCTTAAGCAGATAATCCTTGCGTGCTTTACTATATTTAAATAACTTTTAAGCTCTAG
Organism: Stegodyphus mimosarum; assembly: GCA_000611955.2. Taxonomy (NCBI): domain Eukaryota; kingdom Metazoa; phylum Arthropoda; class Arachnida; order Araneae; family Eresidae; genus Stegodyphus; species Stegodyphus mimosarum. The sequence continues at coordinate 87,282 of KK122204.1, forward strand.
TATGTGAAGCATATTTATATACTTTTCGGGCTGTCATCGAAATCTAATGGGACCGCACCAGTAGCCGAATAGGTCCGCTGTTCCGAGTTCCTTACGAGTTCCTGCTTCAGCTTTTCCAGATCGCATCGTAAATGATGTGATTATATGCCAGTTTCCTTAAGAAAGTTCTCCCAAAAGCATTCTCACTAAGGCAGGTAGTCCTAGTGTGTTTTGACATAATCAATTAAGCAAGCAATCAACAGAGAGGTATTAGACGATGAAGATTTGTGCCTCGTATGCATTTACATGGATATTTTCTGAAGTGAAACTTCGGTTGCAACAGTATTTTTCGTGATTTTATGCACGTAGGAAGGAAATGAATGCCTTTCAAAATCCATTGAACTGAACAACTGATGAGCTTCTGCCTAAATTTTGATCGGAAACGATTAATTTGCAATATGATGCAAATGCATGACATGCTAAAAAGAAAATTTTAATAAAAGTATCTAACATATGTCATTCGCTCAGAGAAGTAAGATGGATGTGCTCAATTAAAATCATACGCTGTCGGATTTAATAAATTAATATTTAGTAGCACCTGTCTCTTGGAAACGATATTTTCAAAGATAAAGATGAAATATGTAAAATCTCTGTATCGATCAGCATTGACAAATGAATATTTACAATTAGTTTTGGCGGTTTGGCGCGCGTATGCTCAACTTTAATTAAAATATTACTGGAAAAAATAGTCCTTTATCACAATAATGAACCAAACTGCAAATGATTGTACTCATTTTAATCATATATTGTGTTTCGTCCATAAAGTATTTGAGTATTTTTTAATGACTACTTCATTTTTTACAGACTTGACCTCCAAAGTCGGCGGATGTCAAATACGGGTTACTTACAAAATATCTTTCGTAGACATAAGGCTAAAATATGACTTCACTCATTGAAATTCATCTTCTGTCTTATTAATTAAAGTCTGCCAAATCTTACAATCTTTGATACCTTCCTTATATTTGCTAAGCGAAAAATCCTGTATTATTTTTTATGCATTGTACAAGATATCTCAAAAAAAAAAAATGTTTTAAACAAATTGCACCCCTAAAAGTTCTTCAGGTAAATTGTGAGCATTTTATAAAGTTAGAAGGTATCTTCCCCATCCTTTCCGCATGCCTTTTTGGTATAAGTGAAAGCACGGTCGATGCGTATTCAGGAAGTCCGGAGTTCGAATCTCGACGAGGGCATTGTGGATTTCTTCAGTTTGATGACTTCGAACAAACTTCTACTACAAGACCCTACAAGTGGGCCCGAACTAAAAGATGGTGGACGATAATTCGTCACAACCAGGATTTGGCAGCTGGGTCCTCTCACCCCCAGTCATACAGCTCGCTTAGTTGTTGCGACGTTACCGTGACGTCCTAGTGATACATTTTTGTCACATTACCGCGATACTACGTCACAGAGATGTCACATTGTGATCTGGATGTGAATGTCTCCTGGATAACATAGATCACAGCAAACATTTAATATGCCCACAAGAAAATTCTCAGTTTCCCCCACCCTGACCCTTCTTGATCTTGCTCACATAATTCTTCTTTAATGGGAGGTATCCCTTGCCTTCCGATTCATTGTTAAATGTTTCAGTAAACCTTTTGAAAAGAATTATTTTTTATGCTAATAGCCTGCGACTTTAGTTATTAAAAATATTGATAGTTATAGCAGCTATTGATAGCTTACTTGGTGTGATACGAAGAAGTCGTGGAACTATATTTTGTAATGAATGCCTACACATTCTACCTTATCTAGTGTTATCAAGCAAGGCAAAGCGTTTATGTACGGCGTTTTTATGGTTTTGAGGATTTTCGCGACCATTTTTTTAGTTCTTTTTCTTCTGTTAGCTGAACATCTCGTTCTTTTCCTCCTGTTAGCTCACTGCAAATAAGCTTGTTTATTGTATATTGATGTGAATGATATCAGTAATAATAAGTACATAATATAAAAGGGTAATTTAAAACTTTATACGAAATAATAATTTTCCTTTAAATGAAAATTTTTCACTTCTGCGAAAAGATATTTTATTGTGTCATTAGAAATTTGAAAATTACAGCTAACCCTTTAACTACCTTTATTTAATTATTTAACCTAATTACATCTGGTTTTGGTTTGACGTATCGTTTGCAGAAATGGATACTGAAAGGATATTATTTTTTACAATCGTATTTGAAAAGCTTAGAAAAATTAAGAAGGGAATCTTTCACAAAATTTATCAATGAATTTTAAATTGATTTTAAAATTTCACTTGTAAATTTGGATATTATAGCATACTGATTCGGTAAGGTGAAGTCTTTAACACCATCCAGTGGAAGAGAAACTGATTTCAAGGGGAAGTATAACTTCATAAAATTCCTTTTATTGGGATAGACCAGATGTTCTTTGCCGCATTCGAACAAATAGATTTTTATTGTAAATTTATTTATATCAAAAAGCCAATTCCTGGGGAGTCAAAAGTATTTGAAAGCTACGGATAATTGCGATGCCTTTACTGTAAAACAAACAAATATTTCTTTTAATATAAGAGAAGGAGTTTTATGTTTTTTTTTTAGTCCAAAGGGGCTTTGTACCTAAAGGACTATTGTTTTCGTTTTGCGATTTTGGGTTGAATCGCTATAAATGGCTATATCACTTTTCAAATTGTTGCCATCAAAAGTTATCGCCTTGTATTATATATATATTTAAAGAAATTAAATAACGAAGAATCTGCATAAATGTATGCATATTTCTCCAAATGTGATGAAACAACCGTACCTAGAGACATCCAATTTTGAATAACGTACGTTTCCACCCGAATATGCGCATCTGGAAGCCCAAATTTAGAATTTGGAATTTGTTTTATTATCTATTCCATATTTTATAAAACTTAAACGAATTTTTCATGAACAAACTCAACGATTTAAAAGGGAGCAACGGCAACAGTCTACGGGGGAAAAACAAACCTTTTTATCTCCAGTGCGCGGAAGTGCGTATCGGAAATTCTAAAGATATGCTCAAATTAAAATTATTTTGCGATATTGTTCTTAAACTGAATTTTATGGTTTAAGAGTGAAGAACATGATATTTAACAAATAAAGGTAACACACAAAACGTTAAAAAAAACACCCCTTTGGACGTAATTTAAAATCTGAAAACTAAGTGTATTTTTTTTTCAAAACCTTCCAGTTTTGCTTTACTTATTTTGAATTATTTATTATTTTAACAAAAGGAGTAAATTTAAGTAATTTTTCTCCCTTAAAACAGCACAAAATATGCCTATTTTCCCTAACTAAATTAAGTTTTGGAATTACTTTTATTTTTATAAATGCAGCCAATTTCTATTTTTGATCTAAAATAAATAAATGAAAATAAGTTTTAATTGCGTAGATTCTAAAATGAAAGTCTTAAACGTGTTTTTACGTTTATGGTGCTAAAAGTTAAATAAAAAACTATTTGTTATGGTAAAGAAATCGTACAATTTAATAAAAAATATTTCTTTAATTCCCATCTAGTAATGAAATAATAAAATCAATAGTAAAATACGTGTTAATGCCTTTTCGACGCATTACAGTCCCCAGTCGTCCCCTAATCCCCAGTCGTCCTTTAAAAGGAGAAGTACACTCATGTCCATAAATTAACGATAATGCAAAATCAGGCAAAGGAAGAGTTAGAAGTAAAACAAATTTGACTTATTTGTAAAGCTTATTTATTAAACAAAAGGTAAAGAGCAAAAAAGGATGCTATATGTTTGATATTATTAAAAAAATTAGCAATTTTTTTCTCCCTGGAGCAAATTACAAAAAAAAAAAAACCTATTTACCAAAAACCAATATTACATGGTTGGTATAATTGTTAATACATTGTATGTCTTCCAGACGATGCAATACAGTCGTACAACGCCTAGGCATGCTGAGTATCAAATTATCGATCTGACTTGGGGGATATTACACTATTCAAAAAGCAATGCTCTCCGAAGTTCCGGTAGACATGGCCAGTCCATACGGGCATTCGCTTACGATCGAAGGCATTCGCTTACGATGTTTGCACGGGGAGGACGGGCGTTGTCATTCATAAACACAAATTTTGCGCCCATGGCGCCCCGAAACAAACGTACATGTTGTTCCAGAATGACGTCCCGATAGATTTGGCTTGTCATGGTTCCAATCTGAACATGCAGGTCAGTTCTGGAACCCAGAATAATTCCACCCCAAACGAGCACTCCTGCACCACCGTAACGTTGTCGTTCAATGATGTTTTCTTGGTGGTAACGGGTACCTGGAACTCTCTCCATATGAAAGTCCGGCGAGAATCAGACTGCAAGCTAAACCTGGACTCGTCGGAAAACATCACACAAGCCCACTGTTGCGGTGTCCACAATGCATGCTCTCTACTCCAGGCTAACCGCAGGCGACAGTGAGTTGCAGTAAGTGGAACGCATCTGACAGGTCTACGAGCATATAGACCAATCTGCCCTAAGCGTCTGTACACGGTCTGCCTTGAAATTGTCGTACCAGTGGCTGAAGAGAGCTGACGAGACAGGTCTGAGGCTGTGCTCCGCCTGTTTCTTTTGGCAGTAATTGCCAAATACCGGTCCTCGTTCGGCATTGTAACTCTGGGGCGATCTGTGCTGTAACGTCTACTCACATTACCATCATCTTGGAATTGTTGCCAAAACCTGGAGATGACACTCTGGGCAATTCCAAGTTCGTCTGATACTTCCAGTTGGGTACGCCCACATTCCAGACGGCCGATAATTATACCACGTAAAAAATCATCCAAATGCATCCTTTGTGTCCTAACTCTTCGGTTATTGCACTGAAATGCTTATAAAGCGCCTGCGAACAATTTGACTTCTTTGCCTGTATTCCTTATATATCACTCTCTTACACTCTCGTCATTGTGACGTACGATCGGTGTCATCTGGTTACTTCCTGAAATTTGCCTATGATTCTTGAAGATGTGTGTAGTGATTTTACAGGTGATATATTTATTTTAGAGTTCGATTTCCGCGTGACTCCGAATTATCCTTAATTTATGGACATGAGTGTATATAATGTATTTGTCCCGCCTTCTTCGCATGCCTTCGTGGTGTAGTGGTCAGCAAGCTCGTCGCGTAACCGAGAGGTCCGCGGTTTGACTCCCGGCGAGACATTGCTCATTTTGCATATCTCCTGCTTCTTAATAACCTAATGACTCTACAAACTAAATAGAATTTTTTTAAATTTATTTTGCAGAGCCACGTTTTCCTTTTACTGATTTTTGTACCCATAACTATTCATTCAGTATTAAAGATTAAGCAGCAAATCGCTAATTTTGAATATAAGATTGCAGTGAAGGATTGTGTTGATTTACAAAAGGTTTTTATTCAAAACGAAACACTTCCTAATACAAGGAAATATTCGAATAGGTACAATCCAAACAATTAAAAAAATATTACAAGCCAAATTCAATTACTTTTTAAATATTTCTATTTAGAAAGATTAAAAAAAGATGTTTAATTAAGGAAATACAGTTAGATTTTTAATAAACTATAATCAGAACTAATTAATATAATGTTTAATGCAATTTACAAATTTTGGAAAAATCTGAAGTGCCTTTAAATATTAAATTCTAAAGAAAGCGTAATAATAAAATGCAAAATAATGTTGCTACTGGACCGGTAATACTAAAAAGTATTTGCAGTGTGATATGCTTGAAAAATGATTATATCATTATACTTTTGGATCATATATAACACGTTCTTCATTTGTAGGTACACTAAATTTTATACAGATTTGTAATAAAAATCATAAATGAATTACAGTTATGTAATCTTAATAGGATGAGATACTCGTACAACCCTAGTACGATTAGAAAATTTCACATGATTGTTTTGAATATTTTCAGTAATTTAAATATTTCGAATATTACGCAAATATTTAAATACCTTGAAGAGTATACCTTCTTATTACATTAATAACACATTATTGTAGTTATCTGTTTTAGCGAAGGAACTCTTTAAAATATACTGCAACATTACAGTAGTTATTGAAACATAATGCGATGTTGCATGATATCCATTCACATCTTTAGGGACAATATGCTCATGTCACTTTATTTGTTGCATTTACGTTACTCTGTTACGTTATATGAAAACTGAAATGTGATGTTACATGAGTGTTGCAGCGCGACTTCACAAAAACGTCACATTATAACCACAACAATGTCACAGCGTGACTACGCATGAGCGTCACAATATGACTTCACAACAACGTCACAATGTGACTTCACATCAACACCATAATATGACGTCACAAAAAGCAGGCGTTAAGCTTTTGTGACGTCACAAAGCAACGTCACAGTGACGTTGAGATCGTCAGTTTGCGACATGTTTGCAGTGCCACAACAACGTTGTCATGCTGCTGGAGCAGTCTCCCTTTAAAAGGTTATGCGATATTTTCTCCCTCCTTTCTCCATGCCTTCGTAATGGAGTTGGAAGCACCGTCGACACGTATGCGGGAGGTCCAGATTTCGAATCCCGGACAGGGAACTTCGGATTTCTTCGGTTTCCTAATATCGAAAAATTCTAAACGATTGACGACTGAGTGAATTAAATTATTTTAAAATTTAAATTGAAACAAAATTTAGCTTTCAATTAACGGTGATTTTATACCAGTCGCCTTCGAAATGCATGGATTTTCTTTAGCATCAGTCTAAGACTTAATTTCGTCTGAATTTGAGACTGGATAAATTAAAATATATTTAAATACCTCTGAAATAAACATGAAAAATTTTTAAATTAAGATAATGAGTATAAATTAATATAATGTAACTCTGAGAGCTAAAATGTCTATGGAAGTAGAGGTATGCTAAAGGTGTTTTTACGTAACCAAAATTATAGCTTGGGCTTGGCTAATCCATCGAAAGCCATCTATTGCATAATCAGAATATTATATTTTTCTGGTCGATCGCGACGTTCTTTCTAGAAAAAATAGTTCACTAATGCTTACAAAAATGCTCGGCAAAAGATCGTGTAAAGAAACCTTTAATCAAAAGCTGATCTTTAAACGAAACTAATGAGGAGATGAAAAATTGGAATAAAATTATCGTTGCATGTTATATTTTCTTTCTTCCGGAACGTCCACAGGAAACTTATTCTTCTTATTACTACTTCTTTTATTCTATTCTGTGAAGTTCTTATTTAAGAAGTTAATCTTATCCAAATTTTTTATTTATTTGCTTTCTTTTAAAGTCGTTGACTGAACAAGTAACGTACGTATAGATTGCAATCACACAAATCTTTGCAATTTCTAAGAAATTCCATTCAATTGTAAGATTACGTAACCTTTATCTGCTGCATCCCCCCCGTCTTTATGATTTAATACGGCATAATAACCGCGATACCAGAGTTAATAAATCATACCTGGCAACGACTTGGATAACAGCGCCGCACGTGGTTGGGCGAAATTCGCAAATTTTGCAAGGTTCCTCTTATCTATCATCTATGTTTTTCAGAAAGTTTTATCCCGTCATGCTTTGCGGCAGGGTTAAAGTGTTTCACGGCAATCAGTTCGGGCAGGGTAAGTATTGAGAGGAGGGAAAGTGGGGTTATGTAATTCGTCATCCATCACTATTGAATTTTCAGGTTATTGTGTTCCTCGATGAAAAGTTGAGTATCTGATTCACTATGTCACAAATCCCGCCATTTTTTGTGGTGCGTGAAAGACAAGAAAGATGATATCATTCTTCCCAAATACTACTGATTTAAATTGAAAATATATGTGTAAATAAGTAAAAAAAAAAATCACTGTAGCTTGGGCGAAGCAATTTCGATGTTCGATGGTTCATCGCTTCACAGTTTTGTCAATTTATCTTGTTTTTTTTATTTGATTACTATATTTTATTTTTAAGGCAATCTGTGTGTTAAATTGTCGATTTGCAGTCTGTTAACGCATTTGTTACTTCCAAATATTCGGACGATTGGCGGAATTGTTTAGAAATTTTTAGAAACAATTTCTTGCATTGTATTTAATGTTTTAAAATAAAACATTAGCCTCTTAAATGCTCTGTCTGTTGGAATTTGCTTTAGATAATCAAATTGCATCTTGATGTACGAAGGAGATATGACAGCTAGCAGAGCCGGTACAAGGATGAGGCACTTGTCTCAGGTGAACGAATAGATGGAGGGCCAAATTAGTAACAAAATATCATGAATACTTTTTTCAAAAAGATACCAAGATGTTAATTTTAAACAGAGAAACACATCGATAAGTACAGCTCTAATATATCATATTTAAGCAATAAAAAGCATACTATGTTCTTGACACTGCCTTTCATGATCGTTGCTACATAGCCAACAACTTAGTGTCCAGTAATTATTTTCCCTAGTCATCTGCGCCCACCATCACTAACGCTGGTAGTCGGCTTGGGTTCAAATATCATGCGTGGGTGTTTTCATTGTTTCCTCTCTTGTGAATGAATAAATACGATCCAGTTTTTTATATAGTCCTCCTTCCCTTAAGCATACAGACATTGTGTGCTTTGCTATAACGCAAACAATCTTAATCCGAATGATCTACTTATTCAGGCTCTATTGAAATGATTATGTGGATTGATTATTTTCATAACTGTTTTGCAATGGATTCTTGCTATCTGTATTCTGTGCAAAAAATCAATAGCTGCTCTTGAAAAATTTTGGATGGATAAAAACTTTTCACGACAGTATTCATGTCAGTCTATTTATCTATTAACATCACAGACTTTTTTCTTAAGCTGTTATTTTATTTTTAGATACAAACGAAGCCAAATATTGCTTTCTTCAGTTTGCATAAGACCCTTAAGTTTTCAAGAAACTTAATATATTATCAAACTATTATATCAAACTTTAAAATTGAACACTTGTAGAGACATTCGGTATTTTTTGAAGCAAGAGTCATGAAAAATGAGCAATGCCGTCACCAGGGCTCGAGCCACGGACCTCTCGAATACGCTCGAGCGTGCTAACCACTGCACTACGAGGGCATGCCAAGAAAGCGGGAGAAATACCTTATATACTTTGGCTAATTTTTTTCATATGGTAGTCTTATTTTTAGTATTTTCGTTTTTTATACCGAGTATAAAATGTTTCCAAATTCAGCACCTAGAAAACATACTGTCAAAATGATGCTTAGAATGAATCAGGCTCTTTAAGGGTTATACGAATGGCCTACAGATAATCAAATGGAAATGAATATTGACAAGACTATGTAACAGACATTTACTCTACGTCATCAAACAACTGATATGGGCTTGAATTATAATGGTAGAAGCATCCAGGAGACGGAGGAAGCTATTTATTTAGGAGTGAAATTTGATAAAAAGCTCTCTTGGCGGAGACATATTGATAACGTGATTGATAGAACTAAGAAAAGACTAACGGCGATTAAGACTCGCAGGGGTAAAATGGGGTTGTGGAAGAGAAACTTTAAATAAAACATATAATTTATACATTAAGTCATTAATTTGCTATTGTTGTGAGGTCCTGATTATCTATAGCAATACAAACATCTAAAAACCTTAAGTCTTCTATAAAAATGAAGCCTTGAGGCTTGTTACTGGAGCTATAAAAACCACTTCAATATAGGCAATGCTCATGGGTAATAAACCATTGAGGGAGAGATTTTTAATACTATATGAGAAATTAATCAGATTCCCATCAACAGAGTTGGGGAGACATTAAGGTTCTCTAAGATCTAGAATATTGAAGAATCAGGACGGATTTTTTGCAGAAAGTTTTAAAACTGAAATCAGACTACTCTTTCCTGAATATTTCCACGGAACAGCTATTGAAACCAACAAGTCCTGTCTACCTAGGATCTGTTAAAACTGAATGTTATTTGGTGTATGCCAAAACAAAGTCATCATAAATTGATAGTGAAAAGCAGCTGCTGCGGTCACAATTTACTCCAGGTATCCAAAGAGTAAATAGCTTCACATGTATTTTGATGGATCGAAAATGCTTGCCAAAGTTGGAGCTGGTGTGTAGTCAGAGGTTTTTCCATTCTGTACTTCCTTGGTCAATTTCGGACCAATTTCAATGGAGAACTGGAGGCAATTAGAGTTGCAGCTGAGTAAATTATAGTTGGAACAATCCAACTCAAAAATATTCTTATTTTTCAGACTCCCTTTCAGCCATTCAAGCGATTTTTGCACATAATGTCGAGGAATAAAAAATTATCGAATCTTGCAGAATTCTTTATCTTCTGGCCTCAAAAGGGATGACTGTTGTCTTACGTGGATCCCGGCTGACGTTGGAATTACTGGTAATGAATGGGCTGATAAAGTAGCTAAGAAAGGTACTGAAATTTTGCAATCAAATAATAGTGTGTTACCATTTACACCAGTGAAATTGTTAAAAATGTCCTGAGGAAAACGTTTTAGGTTAAATTACATAAAGAAATCATAAGAATAAAAAGTGGAGGGATTATATTTGCAAGATCTCAGACTCTCCCAGATCCATCGCAGTTGCGGCGTTTCGTTTGGAGACCGAACATGATGGTTTTTCCAAACATCTGCACCACATTGGCATATATGGCAGTTCGTTGTGTACTTTGTGCAATCAGAATTTTGAAAGGGATAGCGATAATTTGTTAAAATATTCTTCGTTGAAGGAAGAAAACCTATACAGTCGATATTGCAGGGGTAGAGAGTTGGTGCAGTTGACATCCAAAGACTAATTTGTTATTATTATTATTAATGCTTAATGTAGTCATTTGTTATTGTATTTTCCAGTTTTGATGTAGTTATTGTTATTGTAATGAGGCTAACTACTGCTTTGTCTTTTCGTATTTCAATTTTTTGCATTTTTTTCTATGCTCCAATTTCATGCATCAAAGATGCGTGAGGGGCCATTGATGTACTTATAATCCAAGTATCTTTGTATTGGAAAAAGAATTCTAAATTTAAATACAGGAATCGAAGGAAAGCGTAAAAAGTTAGATTTCGCAATTTTTATAGAATTGATCTTTTAAATATAAAAGTGACAAAACTTGAATATTTGCGTCATTTAAAATATTTTTGTAATGGAAGTACATTTCTACGACCAAGAGCTGCGAGAATAATGGCTGCGTAAGGATTTCTATGAACAAGGTTCATATAAATAATATCTTCTGCTAGCCTAAAGATTTACTAGGGAAAATTAATATTCAAGAGGTATTAATTAAAACCTCGGAAAAACGGATAATTTCGCCCTCATTTTTCCGAGTGGCAACAGTCTCGCAAGCTGGAGATGAAAACCTGTTTTATTTCAAAAGTTGTTGCCACTGCTCGCTTTCAATTCCTAGAGTTTGAAAAAATTTCAAAGTTTTACGATGAAATAAAAATAGCATTGCCAAACGTTAAATATATTATTCCCGATTCCAAAAATTCGTGGGAAGCCATTTCGACTGTTCCCATCTTCGTACGACTTTAATTAGCCGAAATATTAATTAAAAACTCTGAAAGTGCTAATTTTCGCACTCATTTTTTCCGAGTGGCAACAGTCTCGCTCGTTGGAGATAAAAAAAAATGCTTTATTTCTAAAAGTGTTACTACTGCTCGCTCTCAAATCGTAGAGTTTGTTAATAAAAAATTTGTAATTTTTACAAAATCTATTCATATAAAGAAAAATATCTGTTTGTTTACGTTATTGATTTCTGATCCATTATGATCCCCTTTTTGCCATATTTAATTGACTAAAATTGAATATAGGTGAAATATTGTATGGAACTTGAACTGTTACGACCATTTGATTAGAAAGACGAAAATCATTAAAAACTGCGTGCCTTTTTTGTTGATATAATGAGAGAGAATTAGCTTATTTTTCTATAAAAAAATTTTATGTAAGATCCATATGACATCAGAATGACAAATGTATGACTACGAATCGTATTTTTTGCATCGTTATAAGAGAAGGATTACAGCGGTATCGTTCTCTCTGTTGTTAGATGCACTCTCAATCTAAATTTAACGGGCATCGGGTATTTCTGCTAGTATCTACTAAAAGGCGATAAAAACTGGATTTCTGGAATGGGCAAGACAGTCAATTTTCCTTCATTATCACTTGACCTGTAACCCTGTTTGGCGACACAAATGACAGCCATTTAGCTGTCCAAAATGATAGTCACTGGCGGGATATAAGTTATAACTTTAGGATGGTCGTTTTCTGCTTTAGAGCGTATGCATTAAGCTTTAGATACCTGTCTTTATTTTTGTATTTTGTTTTCGACAATCTTGTTAGCAATTTTTATACGCTGATTTTGATTTTTAAAGAAGCTCATAAATTCTTGTTTCATTTTTCTATTTCTTTACAAGCTAAATTCTATTTGCGTTTTAGAGAAGATTTATAGAGCGTTATGCTTGTACCGATGGATAAATTATTAGATCGTTTAATCTTATTTCACTTTATGGGTTAATTTTCATGTTTAGTTTATTATGGTTTAACTTACTATTGAATTATAATTAATCATGCATAATATCTTTAAAATTGTGTTATTAAATGAATTTTTGGTTTTTGATTCCCTTTGGAAATATTTTAAATTTTTTACAAAAACATTAAATTTATAACTTCTGGAGTAACATTTTCTTTTATTTTAAACCAGGCATGTTAAAAGGCTGAACAAGTATGCGATTTTTTTATAAAATTAAGTCCGCCCCCCCGTCTCTCAAGCTTTAGTTTCAAAAGAAAAAAACTATCTAATTGCGCTTTGTTTTTATTAATTGAAAAGTGTATAAATGTCTCGCAGTAAAATGAAGCACCATTTGCACTTCCAGGCAAGGTAGTCTCACTATTTATAAAGTTTATTTATAACATGTTGGCTATTTTAAGTTACTCTTAAAATGAGAGTTCAAAATTATTATTACCGACTCGGTCTGTTCTTGAAACAATCCTCAAAACAGAATGCAAGAGGGTTGCCACAAAAGTGCGCAAAATCAAGTATTCAGTTCAGCTCTACCTCACGGCCAAATCGGCAGTCCCAACGAACAAAAGTATTTGAATATATAGTGTCCAAAAATATTCTAAAAACATTTAAACGTATGGCGTTGAAATTATGCAGCATCGTTTCCTTGATGCATATGTTTACCTAATATGCTTTTCATACTTAATATTTTTGCCAGGATTGAAATATTAAGCTTAAAATTTAATATCTTCAGGAAAGGGAAAATCGTATCACAAAACATACGGATACTACTGAAATGCCTGCAAAATCATCTACTATCAGTGCAGCTTATAAATTTATGATAGGGTAAAGTTACGTAAATCGCACCATCGCTTAGTGGTCACCACTTAAGTCGTACCTTTTAAATATTAGGCGCAATATCATGCCAACTGCCCCTCATCCGACAAAACGAGTTACCCCTAAGTCGACCGTATTATTTCACATCGTGTTCTTCTCCTTGTAAAACAAAGACTGTTCGCACATTTTTAGGCGATTTTTATTGTCATTACAGAAGTATTTTATCTAAAAATTTCATGGTTTAAATGTTCTATTGATGACGGTTCTAAATGACAGCTCCCCTCTCTCCCCTTCCACCAAACCCTAACGAGAGAACTTTCGGCACGCCGCATATTTCGAGTGCTGCCATGTCACACTGACACTATACATTTACAAATATCCATGCCTTCTCCGGGTTTCGAACCGAAGTCCTTCGAGACGGCAGTCAGCGACGCTAACTACTATACTGGTTGGGCGGAGGTCGAAGAAGCCTCATGAAAGCTTTCCTGTAAAATATAATGCAGTCTTGTCAAAAATATTAAAATAATTCGAAGAATAAGTGCTTCTGGATTTTGGTTAGAGCTTTATTTCTGTGTATAAGTGGCAATGTTTTTATATCGAAATACCCGGTTATTCAAAAGGATAAGTGGTCGGATATGAAAAGTGTAAGTGATTCTGCGGTTACAAGTAGCTGGGTATAAATGGAAGATCTTTACGTCAGCGAAGAGGCAAGGAACTTAAACCTTCTTTCTCAAAAATCTGTGTGAAATAAAAATTCTAAATGGTGAAGGAAGTTAATATTTTATATAAAAAAAGTCTTTGGTTAGGATGGTCTGTTTTTCAGTGTGCAGATGACTCAAAAAATAATTTTAAGAAGTAAACTTAGTTCTAATTTAAGAATATGTGGTGAGAAAAGGATGTGTGATGTGAAATTATTTTTTTGCCCTTTGTTCTAAGCTTATGGATGATGCAGTTGATCAGCACAAATAGACTGATATTTAAAATAAAATTAAGATTTAGAAATAATCGAACACAAAAGCTTAACCTTCAAAACAATTTCGCATTTTAGCAAGACCCTGTGCGTAAATGTACGATATTCTTCAATTCTCCTGAAATACTCAAAGCACTTCCTTCATATTATCTGGACAAAAAAGGAAATTTAAAATTGGAAACTATTTCTGTTTACAGGTTTTAAACCTATAATAACAAGGTGAGAAGAGAAAAATAACAAATAATCTTGTTAAATCAGTGATAAAAAGATTAAATCTTATCTTAAAATGTAACAGTAATCCCATAAAACACGAGAAAAAATTTTCAGAAACATACTTTTTTGATTTTTATTCGTTAAAACGAAGTATCCGATCGCTCACAAAAAACATTAAAACTTAATATTTTAGTCTTGGAAAAAGAATTTATTGTTGAAAAGAAGGTTATGAATAAAGGTTTATGAGATTCTAACGAGCATTAAACTATGTAACTCTAATGAACATTAAAATCCAAATCGCAGATACTCAGATCCAGTGTTGCTGCGAGTTGAAAATTGCAAATAGACAAGAGAATAAGAATATTAAAAATCGACATTTTCATGAAAGATTCAATGCCGGCAAATCGGTGTATTATTATTTTTATAACTCTTCCTATGCGTGGTGTAAATATGAGACACCTTTCACTTTTTAAAATCAGATAAATAAATTTTAAAAAGCGGAATTTTAAACTAGCAGTTCCCAAAATAGAAGAACCCTCTCTCCAAAAGTCGTCTGAAAAGCAGAGAAATTGATTCTCTTGTTTAAAAACTTTAGCAGTATATTAGGTTGAAAACGCGCGAGGGCTGAGGCTTAAGGGAAATTCTCTCCAGTTCCTGTTACAGACAGAAATGCCACGAAAACGCCATGTTGACAGCTATTTCTCTGTAAACAAAACTCAGATCAAACTCAGAAAAACTTGGCCACAGCAGAGCCTTTCTACCAATATTGTTGTTTAAAAATATGTTTTAATTGGTCGAAATTTCTTCCGAGACAAAACTAATGGTTAACTAAGGCAAACAGTTTTTCAAATAAAGTGTCTTATATCCTGTTTCTGGTGATTATCCCAACTAAGTGATATGATGTTCCAAATAAACGGAGAAAATTATTATCATTTTGTTAAAACAGAGATTTTTTTCTAATAAGTTGTTCTTATCTTGACATATATTTCATGGAAGGTTGCCAGAGTCTGAAAGAGGTTGAACTTCTACTTCCATCCCAATTATGAGGGAGAACACCCCGGGGGGGTAATCCGAAGGTTTTTCACTAAACCACACGACAGGACTTTCCACTCGCCACAAGTTGTTTGGAGTGCCCCCATGCCGCAAAGACACTACACATTTACAGACATCCATGTCTTCTCCGGGATTCGAACCCGGCCCCTTCAGTACCGCACTAGGTTCTTCTAACCACTATATCATTTGAGCAGCATTTCTACTAAGTATTTCTACTAAACAGTTGCGCCATTTAACTTTCTTAACTGAAATCAATTATTTTTCAGTCAAAAAATTTAAAAACTTTTTTTTCTTTATGCTGCATTTTTTAAAGTTGAAGAGAATTCCATTTGCCTACATTTCAAATATTCGACATTACATTTGTCTAGAAAATTTAGATAATTTTATCTCCCTTTTTTTTTTCTTTGCAGAAAAAATTACTTTTATTGCTAATTTGCATTTGGCTTTTAATTTTTACTGGATTTTTAAATTAATTTTTTCATTTAAATGGCAAATTTATTACATTTTGAAAAAGTAAAAAATTATTACCGTGCATTTTATTTTTAAATTAATTGTTTTATGTTAATGACAAAAATATTTGTTTTATTTTAATTAAATAGGAAATGGGTTACACGTTTTTGTTCACGCAAATAAACAATAATTTCATTGTTTTATTTGGTTGCAGTAAAAATATGTATTATGAGATTATTATATGTATAAATATAAGATTATGCATTTGACGTTTATAAATCTAGGTAAATAGAAATTAACTGCATTGTTTTATTTTAGCTGAAATTATAACTCGGAGATAAAAATGAATTTCATTTTCACTTCCTTGTACGAAGTAAAGAGGAAGTGTTGTAATCGCGAAAAATTTCGGGTATCATATTTCAACGAAAATATCCATTTTGACAGTTACCGAATGCAATTTAACGATGTTTTTGCATGACATCTGTACGCAAAGACAAAATAAAAGACTCATTTTATCCCCAAAAATTATAAAACTGATTTAAAATGGATTCTGAAAAAAATTTTTCGTGGCTTCTCTGCGTACGTAGATACATACACTTACGTATGTGTGTATGTATCTCGCATAACTCAAAAACGGGTAGCCTCAGAACGTTGAAATTTTTTATATAGGACTGATATAACATGTAGATGTGCACCTCCTATTTTGATTGCAGTCGGCCGCACCTAACCTGCAGGTTATAGTTGTAGAATTATGA
Source organism: Stegodyphus mimosarum (assembly GCA_000611955.2). Taxonomy (NCBI): domain Eukaryota; kingdom Metazoa; phylum Arthropoda; class Arachnida; order Araneae; family Eresidae; genus Stegodyphus; species Stegodyphus mimosarum. Next base: position 103,970 of record KK122204.1, read on the forward strand.
ACACTTTAAAAGTTGTTTAAATGCAGCTGAGCCTATTTTTTTTACCATAGCAGCCATATTTGTTTAAATTTGAAACTTAGCAGAATTTGTTGGATTTTTTGCCGATCTAGAGAAACTAAGCTTCGCGACAACAAAGTAACGTCTTCTTTTACTATTGCGAATTAAACTATTCTTAATCCATTCTGGAATTATCACTTAAGTTATTAAATTATCCCATATATTGACTCAGCACAGCATTCACAACAATTTAAGTTAGTTTCTAGCCGTTCAGTGTCTTTTTGCCGAGGGAGACCAAAAGTAAACTTTCAGTTTTGTGCTCCGAAAAATCTGCCTTGTTGCCCGCTGGCCAAATTGCTTGTTTTTGAGTAGAAATTCTAATTTTAATTGAAAAAATTTTTTAAATTGTTTTAACTGTATTTGGTGTTAACTTATAGAGTTTATACAGTAACTTAATTAACTTACGGTAATAATTATATGTACATATATATTATGTTTTAACTATATAATCTTTATCAAAATAAAGCATTACAGTAAATCCGTATATGACTACTAGAGAAACGTAGTTACCTCGCCTTTTCAAAGATACGTTATATATAGACATAAAAATTCTTATAATTCTTAAAAATTCTTAAATTTCGAAAAATCTGCCTTGTTGTACAAAATTGAAAGTTTACTTTTGGTCTATATATAACGTACGTTGTATATAACATTCCTTATATATAGGCATATGTTATATATAGACATCTTTCAAAGATGTCTATATATAAATTTCAGATATCTATACATAACAAATTATTTTACTTTTTGATAAAGGTACTTGTGATTTCCGTTGCAGCTTATGCCCCAGAACTTTAAAATATTGATTTGTATCTGTGGGATATACATACTTTCCTTTGCTTTTCAACCGCAACAGAATTTCCTATTTTTGAATACTTAATCTCTTTCATTTGGAACCGCTGACTATCGCAAGCGGCTGATGTCATATGTCGCGCCTGTAGGTCTCAAACTATGCAAGACTATGATAAATATTTAGCTTAACGGTACGTTAAATCCATTAATTTTGTCCTAAATGTCGCCAAGGACCTCATTTATCTATCTATCATGATAGCTAAGGCCTGGGAGGATATCATATATCCCCGAAAGAAGAAAAGAAAGCATTTTGTTGTACCACCATGGTTGCTAAACCCTCAAACTGTTGATGTCCATCTTCAGAAAAAAGAAGTAAGGGAAAAAAAATAATAATGTCTGCTCTGCTTCGCGCTTCTTCTGAGACGACAGATTGGGGAAGAAATTGCTTTTTTCCCTAACCTTCAGTTTGTCAACTAAGTCCGTCTAACTCATTGAGGCATGATCTATCTTTGTCACTACTTCGCTGTAAAAAGCAAAAGATTATCAGGGATAATTCTGAGCTGGGTTACCGTATTTGGCGAAATAGTGATCGTCAAGTGAGATTTTTTTCTAAAAAAAGTGAAAAAATGAGGCAGTGTCATAACATTTTTGCAATCATAGTTACAAATTTCAATTATAATTACAGTCATAATCAAATAACTAAATGGTGGCTAGAAAAAAGGATAACCGATTACAAATGAATATTTGGAGTTCAGCAATGATCTTTCTTTCTGAGACACGTTTATTATTACGTTTTTCATATGTTTATTGTTTTTTTATTAGCCCTAAGGAGCGGTAGCCCAGAAGGGCTGTTAATTTTGTTTTGGCATTTTGCGTTGGTTCACTGTAAACGATGTTTCACTTTTTTTTCCCCAATTGTTGCCTCCTATATTTAAAGAAGTTAAATAATAAAGAATCTACATGAATGTTTCTCACAGTGTGAAAAAACAACGGTACCTAGAGACATCAAATTTTGAATAACGTACTCCTCCACTCGAATATGGGCATCTGGAAGCCCAAATTTGGAATTTCTTTTATTATCTATTTCATATTTTGTAAAATTTTAACGAATTTTTTATTGACAAACTCAACGAATTCAAAGCTAGCAATAGCAACACTGAATGGGATGGCGTGCGAGACCGTGTATCGGAAATTCTAAAGATATGCTCTTTTTAAATTATTTTGCGATATTGCTGTTGAATTGAATTGTATGGTTTAAGTACGAAGTACATGGTATTTAATAAATAAAGGTAATACACAAAGCTTTAAAAAAAACGCCCCCTTGGGCGTGACGGAAAGCTTTCAGATTTTATTTTTTATTATATTTTGTTTATTATTTTTAATTATATTTTTAGTCCGAAAAAGCGTTAACACGGATGGGACATTAGTCTCGAAACGGGATTTAGGGTCGTCCTCTGTAAACGACCAATCACTTTTCAAATTGTTACCACCAAATATTATCGTCCCCTATTTCTTTTAAAGAAATTAAAGAGTGAAGCATCTGTATGTATATATGTATGTATGTTTCTCGCTTTGTAAAAAATTCACGGTACTTAGGGCCATCCAGTTTTGAATAATATAGCCCTGCACCCGAGCATGTGTAGCTGGAAGTTCGAATTTTGAATTTCAAATTTTATATTTCATATTGTATAAAATTTTAATAAATTTTTGATTAACAAACTCAGCGATATGAAAGCTAGCAGTGGCAACATTGTACGGAATAAAACATTTTAATCTCCATCGCGCGAGACTGCATACCGGAAATTCCAAATATAGGCTGTTTTTAAATATTTTGTGGTTTTGCTGTTGGATTGAATTGCATGTGGCGTAAGTGGGAAGTAAGTGATATTTAATGAATCAAGTTAAGACACGAAACTTAAATAAATAATAAAGACACCCACACGAAAAAAGTTTTGAAAGTTGTTTTACTAAGAAAACTGAATATTGATTTGGTAAACTGAAATATATATATATATAGCACGTAAGACTGCATGGGAATACTAAACATACGCTGCTGTGAAAATTTTTAGAATTTTGCTGCTGAATAGTATATGGCGCAAATGCGAAAAAAATTATGCTTAATAATAAAGATAAAAAGACAAGAAGAAATGCGTAAGCAGGAGTGTGTGCAAAAGCAGACTGGTAGAATTCGACCTCAGCGAGAGCGTAAAAACCTTAGCAAACCCTTTTGGGCGACCGTTAAAATCCAAACACTTTCAGATTTTTTAAAAATTTTTTATTTACGTTTTTCATGTGCTTCTATGGTTTTTCGTTTATAAAATAATATAAAAAATACCATCAAATAGATAGCTTATATTTTTAAGAACCTGTTCAATTAATTTAGATGAATGTGTGGAATATGCAGAGTAACCTACGATGCCTGATTAATATATAGACTATGGACATTAATGGAAAAGTAATTATGTATTGGCTACGTTCATCACTGGCGGAGCAGATAGTATAGTAGAACATATATGATAGTTCGATATGATTTCAAGTCCCGCGGCTGATTGCATGGAGGTTTATTTAGTTTTCCCCATGTGCAACATGAATATTAATCGGTTTTCCTTAGAAGTTCTTCCCCGAAAGCAGCCTTTCTGTTCGGCAGATAGCATTTATGCACTGTTTATGGCTTACTTTGTTTATAAGGTATTTTCTCCCTCCTTCCAGCACGCCTTTTTAGTGTAACGGTTAGCACACTCAGCGAGTGTTCGAGAGGTTCTGGTTCGAGTCCCGGCGTAGGCATTGCACATTTTTCATGTCTCTTGCTTAAAAAAATTCCTACAGTGGCGCCCGAACTGAAAGGTGGTGGATGATTCTTCACCACAGGATTTTTGCAATTGGGTCTCTAATCTCAGTCGCCGTTTAAAAGAAGGAGTATAATTTTCTCCCTCCTTCCAACATACCTTCGTGGTGTAACGGTTAGCACACTCGGTGCGTATTCGAGAGGTCCAGTTTCGAGTATCGGCGAAGGCATTGCTCATTTTTCATGTGTCTTATTTAAAAAAGAAAAACTTAATGTCTCTCTTCATGTTTACTAGGTAAATCGTTGCTTATCTTAAAAAAGTTATTCCTTTTTAAAAACAGACTAAACAAAGGTGATAACGGTATGTGAACACTTTCTCTCTACAGAAGGCACTTTTATGTATTGGATTGTTCAGGGTAGCTGTAGTCATTTACTTTATATCGATGAACTCCACATTGTTTTTATGTATGATTTTTTTAATTCTTGAAGATGAAACGTCATCGCCTCCCTCTTGAGTGTAAAGTGCAATATATCTTTTTTTTATTATATAATATTTATTGAAATAAAATAATATAAAGGAATAAAAAATAT
>KK122204.1:115166-126209 GCA_000611955.2 Stegodyphus mimosarum
CATGGTTCCATTTGAACATGTAGGTCAGTTCTGGAACCCAGAATAATTCCACCCCAAACGAGCACTCCTGCGCCACCGTAACGGTGTCGTTCAATGATGTTTTCTTGGTGGTAACGGGTACCTGGAGCCCTCCATATGAAAGTCCGGCGAGAATCAGACTGCAAGCTAAACATGGACTCGTCGGAAAACATCACACAAGCCAACTGTTGCAGTGTCCACAACGTATGCTCTCTACTCCAGGCTAACCGCAGGCGACAGTGAGTTGCAGTAAGTGGAACGCATCTGACAGGTCTACGAGCATATAGACCAATCTGCCCTAAGCGTCTGTACACGGTCTGCCTTGAAATTCTCGTACTAGTGGCTGAAGAGAGCTGACGAGACAGGTCTGAGGCTGTGCTCCGCCTGTTTCTTTTGGCAGTAACTGACCGGTCCTCATTCGGCGTTGTAACTCTGGGGCGATCTGTGCTGTAACGTCTGCTCATATTACCATCATCTTGGAATCGTTGCCAAAGCCTGGAGATGACAGTCTGGGCAATTCCAAGTTCGTCTGATACTTCCAGTTGGGTACGCCCACATTCCAGACGGCCGATAATTATACCACGTAAAAAATCATCCAAATGCATCCTTTGTGTCCTAACTCTTCGGTTATTGCACTGAAATGCTTATAAAGCGCCTGCAAACAATTTTACTTCTTTGCCTGTATTCCTTATGTATCACTATCTTACACTCTCGTCATTGTGACGTACCATCGGTGTCATCTGGTTACTTCCTGAAATTTGCATATGATTCTTGAAGATGTGTGTAGTGATTTTACAGGTGATATATTTATTTTAGAGTTCGATTTCCGCGTGACTGCGAATTATCCTTAATTTATGGATATGAGTGTATGTTAAGAAGCACCTGTTTTAGTAGAAGTGTTTTTTAAAGATTAATTTTGCTTACTATTAAGCAGTGTATTTTTATAATATGTAAATGAAAAAGCTGAAGTAGAAATGGATTGATAAGAACTTTGATTTGGGCTTGAACTTGATTTTCAGGGCTTCTCTAGTCGTTAAGAGTTAACTAATGCAAGCTAAACGTTTTGACGAAAGTAAGATTTTTGAACAAGCGAAGACACTGGAAAATAAACAGTTTTTCATTGTATTTTTTCAAAGCATTTGTGCTTTTATCTACATCTGTGTTTCCCTCCCGAAATATTTATCTAAATAAAGAAAATGTCTGTTGCAAAACTAAGTAAGAAGATATATTCGTTAACTTCCAATATGAAAGAGTTAGTTAAATGTATGGATTCAAAAGAGAGATTCTGAGCAGTCATTATACATTTTGCTAGTATTTGAGTCCTATAGAATTGGACTTACCATACTTGGAACTCCAGTAGTCGTTATCATTTAGTCTTCTTCAAGAATAAAAATTAGACTGAATTATGGTTTCCATAAGCCCGAATTTTGAATTTCGAATTTGTTGTATTATCTATTTCAAGTTTTGTAAAACTTTAACGAATTTTTGATTAACTGACTCAACGATTTCGAAGCGAACAATAGCAACACTCTAAGGATTCTAAAGATATGCTGTTTTTCAATATTTTGTGATATTTCTGTTGAATTGAATTTGATGTAGTTTAAGCTCGAAGAACTAAGCGCGAAGAACATGATATTTAATAGATAAAGGTAACACACAAAAGGTTAAAAAAAACGGCCTTTTGGGCGTAATATAAAATCTGAAAGCTTTCAGATTTTCTTCTTCTTCTTTCACTTCTTCTTTTTATTTATTTATTTATTTATTTTTCTTTTTTCATTTACCTAAAATCATTAATTTGTTAGAAAGCAAAAATTTAATGCTATATATTATTTTGTTATTATAATTTTAATATTTTGTATAAATAAAAATGGCTTAATTTAAAATTTAATTTTAATTTATTACAAATAAGCTACGCGTATAGTTTTGGGCGAATTTGTTTTTGGTATAATTAAAAAAAAGTTTTAAAAATCTGTTTTTAATTTCGCCTACGAGTAAGTAAAAATCATTTTTTCAATTTTAATCGAAATCGAAATAGGCTGTGAGTTTAGAGAAATTTAAAACTACTACATTGTTAACGTTTGTTAAAAAAAATGTGGTTTTTTTTTTCTCGTTTTGTTTTTATGGAAGTAAGTAAGTTTTTTTAACTGTCCAATTCTTGTTGAAATAAAATCCTCTATTGCATTTTTCCTTCTACCTGATAATCCAAATAAGGTTATGTAGACACACACACATGCAAATCTTAAACAAATTATTCAGATTTTTTAAGTATTTGAATATGTTCAGTCTGTCAATGTGCTCTGAGATCTACTATACTTCGAATAAGAAAATAATCGTGAGTTAAAAAGAAGGTTAAAAATTTAAATGAACTGTGGGTATTATATGATTAAATGTGGTACAAATAACAGGAATTTTTTAGCACCCTGACATTTGAGCTATTCTTTATTCTTGTTTAGAATAATCATTTTAATCATCATTCATAATTTTAGTACTCCATTTCTTTTTATAAAGGAATTAAAAATATCATTGTTAGACGACAGGCAAGATTAAGTAAGTATTATATGTAGGTGAAAAACCTTTTTGAAACTAATAGTACTAACGTTACAATGTTTATAAAATTATTAATTATTATAAGTCATCTGAGCTAGATACATTACCAATTTCATCAATTAGCGAAGTTATTGAAAATAAAATGAAGATATAAATTATTATTACGTATACTGTTTTTAAATCACTTAATTTGTTAAGCAACTTGCTAGTTTAATTTAAAAATTAAAATTAAAGACTTAGTACTACTTCGAACGTAGGTTTAAGTGATAAGTAAAAGACCTTATTCTTCGTGGAATGGCTGTATAGTCAGACCGCGTGGAAGGTGAACAGATTAAAAACTTTGAAAGTACACAAAACTCCAACTTATTGATGGTATTTTTATCGAAAACTTGATTTCAATTTAACTTTTTCAAGCAATAAGATACTGTCCATTATTTAGCCAGAAATTTATTATTTAATTACTTCCTTTTCCAGACGTTCTTGCTTTATTTAGTTTAAAATTCTTTAATTAAAAATAATTCTAGCTTAATTTAATTAGCTAATTAAATGGCAATAGTTAATAATAAGAATAAATAAGTTAATAATAAGAAGATTACATCTTTTTGGAAGCAAAGTTATCACACTAATTTATGTTACTTCTCTTGGTATTGATATACATTCAATTAACCTGGTAAGATTGTATTAAAAATGTAATAGGTAAAAAGGAATTTCTATTCGTCTCAGATGCTTATTTGAAAACTCAACTCTTCTCGACCTGGCAAGAAAAAGAAGGTTATGTATTTCTATCCTACGACTCTCCTGCTTGGAGTTCAGCAACTGATATAGATTTCGGGCAATTTTAAGTTTTACAGACTAACATGCTGAGAAAGATTACTTGTGCCCCTGATTTGTAAGAAATGAGTTATTGCACAAAGATTTGAAAATCGATTACGCAAGGTATTGCATTCATAAAATCAACAGAAATTTTAATGATGGAGCCATTAATAATAATAATTTCCGTTACTCCGGAAATTTTAAATGTGAAATCACAGATAATGACTTTGTACTCAGATCTTATGCTACCCATCTCTTACGTGATCAGTCGCTAAATAGTGATTCTCAAACGTCTTCTATCGCGGCACACTTTTAACATTTTAACACAAAATTTGGTGGCACACAAAGAAAAAGATAAGTTTAAAAGTTGTTTACTTACCTATAATTCCTATAATTACCTGCAAAAACAACCGTACATTTATTAAGGAATTAATTAAGTTAATAATAAGAATACTTTTAATGAGAAATTTGATAAATTTTTAATAATTTCATTTATATTCGTTCGTAAAAATGACAATGATATTCTCATATTGTCTTCTACATTTAACAGTCTCGATGTTTTACTTGCTTTTATGTTGGTTAAGAGTGAAAATTCGAATTCACACAAATAAGACGTAGAAAATTGTAATAATATTTTTAAAGCTTTTTTGGCCATTATTAGATAATCGCAACTAATGTTAATCCAAAATGCATTCATTGATTCTTCCAAATATTTAAAAATTAAATCTCGATTATTAGAAAGCGAAATTAGTTCTTCCACTTCATTCAAAGTTAATTCAAGTACAGAAGTATTCGTTATCACAAATGGATTACGAACCCCATCAAATTTTTTTATATCTGAACTTTGGAAATAATGAATAATTCTCATATCTAATGTTGTCAAATGGTCAATAACAATTTTATGAATAGTTTTATCAAAATCTTTTGGAACTGACTCAAACTTTTCCAGATTGCCTTCTTGCCGTAAAGTTATTTGGTTTTGGAATCCCACCAGTTTATCTGTTGAGTTTAATATATTTTTTTCGACCCTTGCATACTTGAATTTATGTTATTAAAAATAACACAATGTCTGATAAGTAAGCTAGTCTTCCATCTGCACCAATCACAACTTCTCAATTTAAATTATATACTGAACTAATGCGAAAATGCTCCGAATTACGCTCTCCTCCAGAGCACCAAAATCGGCTTGGATACCACAATTGGCGCGCTTATTAACGTCTTAAAACCCGAATTTCGCCAATACTCGTGTGCACCGTATACTAGTATTAAACCCATTATAATTTTTACTATGCATTTCTAAAATTTAGAGGCACAATTTAAGAATATGGAAGTATACAAAAGTGGCGTGGCACAGTGGTTCAGAATTACTGCGCTAGATACATAATTTTTGGTACATAATTGTATTTATTTATTTATTTTGAACTTGGAATTTTCATTGCATCTGGAATCATACCTTTTTTCAATGTTCATCATGGTATTTTTCCCCCATATTATTTCAAGCTTGATCACTGAGGCAAGTTTTGAAATGAAGAATCAAACTGGCGAAATTTCGTTTCTTATTGTTTCATACAGTTCATATAATTTTGCAAGAAATTTATTTGGTGCCATAAAAATCATTCATATCTTATTAGACAGTTGACAACATTCATATCTTATTAATATCTTATTAGACAGTTGACAACTAATAAGATAATTTTGATTATCTTATTATAATTTATTCTGTGATTTTTTAACGGATTTCTTAATTTTGTCTCCGTTTGGCTTGTATACACCTCAAAGCTGCAAGATGGCTTTATACATGGGATGTATTGAATTAAAAGGTGGGTGATGATCTTACGGGAGTATTCTTCCCGCTTCTTTCTTTAAAACATATTGAAGCTGAAAGTACGCTAATAGAGGTTATGGTCTAACAGTAACACATCAGTCTAATGCATCCCAAGCACGATCTGTCATATTTAAATCCATAGAGTGTACTGGCCAGTCCGTAACCTGCACTGGTTTTCCTTAAGCATATATTCTACACAATGTGCTCGTTAAGGTCTGACTAAGCCGCCAGTGTCATCAATGTATGTTTAATACATTGATGACATAATTGGCTAAAGAATTTCGTCCCCGTACTAGTTTCTCTTAGAACGTCCTTCACGAAAGCACCCCTTCCCTTAGGCAGATAACCCTGGAGACTTTGCCGTAATCACATAAACTAAACCACCCAAATCTCTAAGGCAGATGGCCGTTGACGGCTTTGCCATTAACAAATAAACCAAACTAAACCTAGCAGTATAAAAATGAAATGCAAAATTGGCGGAAAATGTGTTTTAATTGACTTAATTTATTATTTTTATTTCCCCTTGCCCCTAGAAGTCGGTTCTTGCTAGTTCGCCCAAAACTGAAAAAATAACTTCCGGCAAGCCCATATAATTCTCTGAGTTTTGCACTGGTCGGGTTTTGCAGTATGTGCGCATTTCAATTCTGGCAGTGCTTGGAAAGGAAATTTAAACAGAGAAAAAAAGTTAGGTCAGTCTGTTTGTTATCAATTTGTTTGTTACATCTCTCTTTATTTCACTAAAAAATTATTGTTTTATCTCTTTTTAAGTAACTTCAAACTTTTAGCAAGCTATGAAACACCTTGAAAGATATTATATCTATAAAAATCTTGTTTGTTGTTGAGGTAAAATTAAACATGAAGTGAAATTAAATTTTTATTCCTCGCAGAATTAAATAATAACTGATGAAAAAGAAAGTGCTAATTAGAATAGCAATTAATATATTTAAAATGTAAGGCAGCTTCAATTTATTCAATGCTTATTAATAGAGTATAATAAAAAGAAAAAGAAAATAGGTAAAACGTAGTCTTTTTTTTTACAGGAGGGAGCAGGTAATTTTTAAAGCCAAGATTATGTAAGGGATGTTAATTAACTTTTTTGCTTGATTTTTAAAAGTTATTAAATCAAAGGAAGGGGCAATAATTATATCTGACAGACATTCTTCAGCTGATTGCTCTTCTAGGTAAAGATTGAATAGAGTCTTAACTAGAATAAAAATAAATTGTTTTTAAAGTAGCCTAAAATTTTTTTCGTGATTTTAAAATCTGCGGAAATAATTGCTTCTTAAAAATAAAAATTCTTTTCCAGTACAGAAAATCAGATTTGAATATTTATGAACGTTCGAACAATTGAAGTATCCAAACATTAATCAAGCGACAGTTTGTAGATAATTTAAAACAGAATGATAATTCTCGGAATTTTAAGTTGACCAGGTTAATTATTTTTGAGATATATAAGATGCCAGGTTTAATATACAGGGTAATTCGCTACCAGATCGACAAACTTGCTGGGTTTGTAGAGGGTACAGAGACGACTCGGAATCACATAGGAATGCAGGGTCGTAAATGCCGTAGTTACTAGCCATGGTGCAAAGTAGCAAAGAAAAAGAACAGAAAACATTTTATTGAAAGGTTGTACTACAATAGGTGTTCGAAATTACGACCAGAAGTCGTTTGGCAGGCCTGAAAGCGACGCTGCATGAAATTCCTAACGTTCTGGAAGATTCCTGGCATGTCACGTATTTTTCTGGCGGCTACAGATATTCGAGCGACGAGGTTTTCAACTGAAGGAACGGGCGTCTTGTACACCAGATTCTTTGTGTGATCCCAGAAGAAGAAGTCCATGCATGGAAGGTCCGCTGTCGGTCCATCTGGTACCACCAAGACGGGGCTCCTTCGCATTACACGATTGACGTCCGCCGACACCTCGATGTAACCTTTGGACAGCGGTGGATATGTCGCGGTGGTCTGGTTCAATCCATGGACTTCTTCTTCTGGGATCACATGAACAGTTTGGTGTACGAGATGCACGTTGTTTCACTTGAAGACCTCGTCGCTCGAATATCTGAAGCTGCCGGAAGGATACGTGTCATGCCAGGAATCTTCCAGAATGTTAAGAATTCCATGCAGCGTCTTTCTCAAGCCTGGCAGACGATTTCTGGTCGTAATTTCGAACACCTGTTGTGGTACAACCTTTCAATAAAATGTTTTTTGTCCCATTAATGTGTTGCTGTTTCTGTTCTTTTCACCATAGCTCGCGACTATGGCATTTGCGACCCTGCATTGCTATGTGATTCCGAGTCGTCTCTGTAGCCCCTACGCACCCTGAAAGTTTGTCGGTCTGGTAGCGAATCACCCTGTATATGTATGTATACACAGGGTGGCTGAAGAAAACCCTAATCCAAAACAAGTGAAGAACTCGTGGACTGTAACATCGGATAACCTAAGATAAACTAACCGGACATGGAAGACGTCACTTGCATTGGGTGCAGATTGTCTTGTTCCATTCGGATGAATTGTTAAGATTAAAAAATACATTGAAATGATTCATCAGCTAATTTTGGATACAGAAAAGGGAGGATTTTTTTTTGACTTGGTAACTGTAATTAAATTCGACATACCTCCTCCTGACGACGCTATGTCGAAGTTGATTGGATTCCTCTTCTTTCTTGTTCTTTTATATTCTATTTTGGGTTTTCTTGTGATGGTTTATTTTAATTTTTACATTTTAAAAATAATTCTAATAGAATTTTTTAGAAATTCTAATAGAATTTTCTATTAGAATTTAAAATAATTCTATTAGAAAAATTCAATTCTATTAGAATTCTAATAGAATTCTAATAGAATTTTTTTCCTCAAATAATTCTAATAGAATTTTTTGAGGTTCATTTGAATTTCAATTTTTGGTCTTTGTGAAAAAGTGGTTCCAAATTTCTTTTTTAATATATGTATCCTTATTTTTTTATTGTTCACTAGAAAGTTACATAACTTTAATTTTTTGGCAATTTTTGGCTTCTTTTATAGCTCTAATTGACCATTTACTTAATAATTAAATTACTAAACTTGAAATGTCTTGTTTTTATTTTGGGCTTGTTTAGTTCTGTTTGGATATATGCCTAAAAAACTGAATTTCTTTACTTACAATATTTTTTGGCTTGGGATTGTTGCAAATAACGCAGGCGAAACATTATCGCTTTTATTAATTATTGTTATTTGAAAAAAAAATAGGTTTTTTCATAAATCAATCTGCTTCCGTTCAAATACCAATAATTAAATTTTTGGCCTTTTTATTTAATTTTTACTTTTTGCGCAAATTGTTTCCATTATTAATAATTTTCACGAAATTTCGAACATTTTTACTTCACTCACATTTAAGATTACATTTTTCTTTTTCTTCCAGGAACATAGTTTATCATATTGATAAATGTTTATATCTAACTAGGTAGGTTATGCGCAAGTTTTGGGCTATTCTGACATTTAATTTCAATTGCTTTCAAACATATATATATATATTTTCAAAAATTGTTCTTTTAACATACTCTCACAAATATCAATTTAGATATGATCTTTCACACAAATTACTATATTCCAACTGAAAAAAGAAGACCAGTTTCTGAATTTTAATTAACTATTTTCGGTACATAATTTCTCTGAAATATTATCGGATGTTTTGTAACTTCCTGAATCTTGGATCATTAAACAGCAAAATTTGTAACTTCACTTGTTGACAATACGTGATTTCCTCCTCTGCATATATTCAGATATGCAAGTATTCTAAACATAACTGAAATATTATAGCTATCTTTTATTAGTAATAAATTTATAATTTACTACATTTCGTATTATAAATTAAATGAGTTCGTCGTAAAGCTTACAATAGTAAAAACAGTGACTCTGTACCTTTTTTTTTGGACTTGTTCTGTTGTTACTGTAAGAGAAATGAGATCTGTCACAACAACACAATTACTGTAACAAACAGTTTCTTTGAAATTGTCTTGCACGTAGGATTTTCTTATGTGTCTGCCCTCTGTTATTTACCTTATAAGGTATTTCTCCCGCCTTCTTAGCATGCCTTCGTGTTGTAGTCGTCAGCATGCTCGACGCGTATTCGACAGGTCCGTGGTTCGAGTCCTGGCGAGGGCATTGCTCATTTTTCATGACTCCTGCTTTAAAAAAAATTCTAATGTCTCTACAACCTTTTGATAAAAATTATAGAATTGCGTTCAATAAATATATTGATAAATTTAAAAATTAATAATATGTTTCTGTTCTTGTCTTTGAAAGTCATAGCCCCAACCAAATGCTGTGATGTAATCCGTTTTTACGAATCTTATCATCCAACTAGTTGCCTAGATTATGAAATTCATGCTTCCAATGTCTGGTTTAATATAATTTGTTGCTCTAGAAAACCAGTTGAAATCTTTCTCTAAGAACTGGCACATTAAGTTGTAATGTTTTAGTTAAACTAACCAAGTTTTATTTTAATTTAAATCTTTCTATCTCCTCTCTGTTTCAACTTCCCGTCAGAAGAAGCGCGTGTTTTCAGCTTATGCTAATTTGAAGTACAGCGAAGTACTATTTAAACCAGAGGTAGAAACCTCTCAGTGTGAGAGAGCTTTAGTCTCAGATCACGGTCACTCTGCTCAACGTTCGCCTGACCAGCTAGCAGTTAAAATTTATAAGCCATAGTGCTTACTACGTGATTGCATATTGAAACAAATTGAAGTGCGCTAGTATTAGTTTATCTTGCTACGCACCCTTTTAGTGAGAGGCCAAACTCCGCGATTCGCTCTGCGAGCAAAGTTTAATTTAAATTCTATTTTAGATTTAGTTTAAATTTATTTGATTGTTAAGTTAGGCCCAAGTGCGGTCTTTTACTTTCTGTGTCTCTCCCGAGTTGGGAAGTGTGTAAATAATAGTGATTTAATAAAAGAGGATTTTTAAATCCCTTTCAAGTGCAGTCATTTTCCAGCACAGTACCTACATCAGAACAAAGCCAACATTTTATCAGCTCACTGTTCCAGCTCAGGACTTGAGACTTGAGAAGAAGAACCCTTGTAAGTGTTTCACCATGTTTGCAAAGAGCATGCACAGAACACTCAGTCCTGATAAAGTATTTTCATCTATTCTATGTTTCAGTTTTTCATTTCCGGAGATTTGATCTCCTTGCAGTTTTCAGCTGAGGTAACTGCCTCAGTGGCCGTATTTTCGGAACGACTCCGTGACCAGGGTAATTTGTCGCCCTTAAATGGTTTCTAACTTACAAGTCACACTGAGTGAAAAAAGTAATATGTCTATAGCAAATTCTCTTCAAATACTCTGGAAGGACTCAAATATTAAATAGATTACTTTTTTAGTAAATAAATGTTGCAGAGGAAAACATTTCTATTAAATGTTCCAACTCCGTGACCAGGGTAATTTGTCGCCCTTAAATGGTTTCTAACTTATAAGTCACACTGAGTGAAAAAAGTAATATGTCTATAATAAATTCCCTTCAAATACTCTGGAAGGACTCAAATGTTAATTAGATTATTTTTTTAGTAAATAAATGTTACAGAAGAAAACATTTCCATTATATGTTCAAACTTGGTGATAACCTCAGATGAATATTAAAATATATTATTATTATTTACTAAACCTTTATATCTTAAAAGATATAAATTAGTTTTCCAGATATGAAATTTTACAGAACTGAAAAGTTGTCATTATTCCAATACCAAGCTATTCTGTATTATTGCAATAAGTTATTGGCATAAATATTCTTAGTTCAAAGCATAGAGTTCTATCCCAAATACCTGTGTAGATCGACACGTTTTCAACACATCATTGCAATTCTGATTTTA
>KK122204.1:132509-168299 GCA_000611955.2 Stegodyphus mimosarum
CCATGGATCCTCAACCGCGTAATCTAGCGCAGCTGGCCACGGCATTAGAGTCGGCATGGCTCAACATCCCAGAGAACACCTTCAGGGACCTATGTGACTCTCTTCCTGCACGTCTCGCAGCAGTCCGCTCTGCGAAAGGTGGTTATTCTGGCTTTTGACAGATGGTCACATTAATGTGACTGGACTGTGTATATATATATATATATACTATCAGTAATAATTATAATATATATATACATATATATATATATTAATTTAATTTTAAAATTATTACTGATAGTCTAATATTTTTATATTTGAGGTAATATGATCACCTATTTAATAATAAACATTATTTTAAATAGATTAGTGATAAAAATAATACATACATTTTTGTAGATTATTAGATTATCCGTTAATAATAACATTTTCGCTTTTAATATGTTTACCGTAACATTTCAAGAATAAAACTTTTTAAGAAATTGAACTTTAGATCTCAACTAAAACTTACCGGTATTACGCAAAAAGTGCCCTATCACTCTTGAGCCATGATCAAAACTCAAAGTGATAACATTAACAAACTAAACCCCATGAGAAGCAGCTGTACATAAATAAATAAATAAATGCAAAGAAATTATACATACTCACTTCTATTATGCTACCAGATTATTATATTAAAATATGCAATTTTACCAGACGAACACACTGATGTTAGCCTTGACATAGCGGCTTCCTAGATGGTTGCCATCGTACTTTAAACATGTTAAAAACATTTCAAGTGATCCTGTTTGTCATCTCTCAATTGAAGCGATCTTATTCCACATTTTCAGTACGTATTTACGATTATAGTCAGCTATAAAACTACACTGGTAACCATTTCTATTTTTCATTTACTCGAAGACTACACGGATGTCTCTCAGCATGGCCAGGAATATGTCCTCTTTATAGACAGATCGCCACCACAGTTCAGCAAGGGGACACGGAAGCACCGCGGATGTTGTTCCTTTCGTATTCTGTATAATTATTTAAGATGAGCCCATAGACATCCTATTGTCTGACAGTGGGCACCATAAGGTCTCAACAAAATTCTTCTCATGATTTACCGTCATACGTGATTCATGTTCAGTAACCAAAGGCAAGGTAGATAATCTTGTTTTTGGTTATTGGTAAGTCAATAGGTTATATTGATGTCAGAAAATTTAAGAAATCGGCAATGTTTCCACTCGGATTCTGCCAAATCTGCAATCCATGTTTGAAATTAAGTTAAGCTTGTAGAGTCATTAGTTATTTTATTTAATTTTTTTCATATAAAAAAAGTTGGAGATGGGAAAAATGTGCAGTGCACTCATCGGGACTCGAACCATGGCAACACCCTCTGAATACGCGTCGAGTGTGTTTCCTTTCGCACCACAAGTCGCCAAATCTTGGTGGTGATGAATTATCGTCTGCCACCTTTTAGTTTAGAAACTACTAGTAGAGTCGTTTGGACATTTTTTAGGCTGGGATATGGAAGAAATCCGTAATGTCCTTGTCGGATTTGAACTCTGAACCTCCCGAATGCGCTTCCAACGTGCTTCCAGTTACCCAACGAACGCACGTAGAAAGAAGGAAGAAACCATCATATAACTTGTTGCTCAGAATACGAACCGATAGGTCACGTGTTACGAGGATGCCAACTTAACTGGTTCCTTATTACTTAATATTTTTATCACAAACTTGTAAAAAGTATTTTAAATAAATTCATTTACCTAACTAGAAATCATTTCCATTTAATTTTTGTGTTATTATTATATGTGGCTTAATGTATACGTTGGGAAGAAGGAATAATAATAAAAAAGATAACAAATATTATTATTTAAAGCAGTGGCAACATTTTGCTGTTAAACAGCCGAACGGCAACAGTTTGGCGCGATAGACATAAACATATTTTACTTCGAACAGTATTGCCTCTTCTCCCTTTCAAATCTCTGAATTTTGTTGATGAAAAATTCTTTAAGTTTATACAAAATATGAAATAAATCAAAAGAAAATAACAGAAAAATCTGAAAGCTTTCAGATTTTACATTACGCCCAAAGGTGGAGTTTTTTTAACGTTTTCTGTGTTACCTTTATGTATTAAATATCATGTTCTTCGCACTTAAACCATAAAATTCAATTCAACAGCAATATCGCAAAAGAATTTTAAAATGAGCATATCTTTAGAATTTCCGATCCACAGTCTCACGTGCTGGAGATAATTTTTTTTTCATACAGTGTTGCTATTGCTCGCTTTGAAATTGTTGAGTTTCTTAAATCAGATATTCGTTAAAAGGTTACAAAATATGAAATCGATAATAAAAGAAATTCCAAATTTGGGCTTCCAGTTGCCCATATTCGGAGGAGGATTACGTTGTTCAAAATTTAATGGCTCTAGATACCGTTGTTTTATCACAATGCGAGAAACATATATACATTTATGCAAATTCTTCATTATTTAATTTCTTTAAATATGACTGTGTGGCAATAATATTGAATGGCACTAGCTTGAAAAGTGATACGGACATTTACAGTGAATCGACGCAAAATGTCAAAACGAAATTAAAATTCTTTCTCAGCTAGCGCTCCTTTGGGCTAAAAAAAGCACGAAATATATGTAAATACTTCCCACTGTACACTACTGAAGAATACTCATTGTAAAACAAAAACTTTAAAAATAGATCCCGTATGGTTGATATTCTTACAAAAATAATATAGAGAGAACTCTTTCTAATCGGTTCCAGCCAGTCTTCTGTGGAGGTAATTATTTTAGAAAGCTGGAGTTTATTTAATATTGATATTTTTTTATTTCCTCTGAAATATTGGTCACTAGGAGAGAGTTACATGTAAAATTACATGTAAAATTTTACATGTAATTTACATATAAAATAATTTTTAATGCATATAAATATTTGAATACATATAAAATATATTTTTAGTTAAAATTAATTTAAGCCATTTTCTTTAAGATTTTTTAAAATATTCTGCATGTTATCCTTTAAGGCCGTAAATCTAATTCCAGTACAGTACCTAAAATTACTGTAAAAATCTATTAGACTTTAGTGCATGAAAAAAAGTTACTTTCAATCTGGGAAAATTATTAATTCATGGAAATTATTAATTCTATTAATCAATTTCAATCAGGGAAAATTATTAATTCTATTAATCAATTTCAATCAGGGAAAATTATTAATTCTATTAATCAGGGAAAATTATTAATTCTATTAATCAGGGAAAATTATTAATTAATTATTTCAATTATTAATTCCTTTGATAATTGATACATCCATATCATGACAGAAAGGCATGACAGCAATGTGTCTTTTTACAGTTAAGGAAAATAAACTTCTACCTAATATTAAATTTTTTGTTGATATTAACAAAATAGTATTTAATTAATATGATTCATATCACTATCGCTTTAATTAATACCAGTATTTTATAAGTTTCTTAAAATTAATTTCCTTAAATTATTTTGCTAAATTATTCTTTTTAGGTATATTAAAAAGTGTATTTATGTCACTAAAATGTAGGTAAAGGCGTTAGAATTAACGTTGTTTTTTATTATTTGCAGTGTATTGTCGTTATTTCAAAGAAAAAACTTCATGTTGTTGTTGAGTTTGTTTATCAAAAATTTTTTAAAGTTTTACAAAATATTAAATAGATAATAAAACAAATTCGAAATGAAAAATTCGGGCCTGCACATGCCCATGGTCGGTTGGAGAATTACATTATTCAAAATTGGATGGCTCTAGGTACCGCCGTTTTTTTACAGTGCGAGAAGCGTCCATACATTCACGCAGATTCTTCACAATTTAGTTTCTTTAAAAATAATACAGGACATTAGTACGTGGTGGTAGCAATTTAAAAAGTGTTTCTCCGTTTACAGTGAAAGGCCACAAAATGTCGCTTTCAGACTAATGGCCTTTCTGGCCTAATACATTTTTTATGTACATTATTTTTTAAATGCAGCTCTGTGCTGGACACGTTAAAAGGTTAAAAAATATTGAGCGATATATTTATCTATTAATAAATTACAGTAAATCAAGAAGGGTCTGAACAAATATTATTAAATAAATATATATTTGTAATTTTACAGAAATAAATTTAAGTCTACATAATTTCTTTTGAAAAATGTAGAGGTTTATAATATGCTTCTGATCAGTACTGTAGTAAAATAATAACAAATGCAAAGTTCAATTTTTTTCAGCTAAGTACATTTTGAATGACTATAAAGAAAATAAGATACTGGAATATATTAATAAAGTATTGATTGATGAATAAGAGGGCTTGATGGCGAACATAAAGTTTTACTCTCCTGATCCTCTTAAATTAGATCATATGAGCTGAGTATGAAATAATTCAAACCTGTTGCTTTTAGAGGAAATGGGAGGGGGGATTTAAAAAAAGGGTGGACGTGCACGGGTCGCGACATATCCCATATCCCTATGTGATAGTTTCGTATTTCATATGAACAAGCTCACTTACTGAACGGAACTGAAGGCTTGGATAAATTTTCTGTCTCTATCCACCCCTCTCCCTTCTCACGTTGGGAGGTGATGCTAATTAGATGCAAGGAATCCCCCTTTTCTCTCTGGAACTATATCCTTCCACGGAGGCGTCGCAAATGCCATTATTGGACGAACCGCCGCTGCAGCCTTTCTCCGGATTATATCACTCCGAAAAGGAAACATTACGCATTTCGACCATTAAGAGAGAAAGAGAGGGCACGGGGCCTGCACAAAAGGGGGACCAGATGGTGTCCCCTCATCTAAATCCCTGCTTTTTTTCTGTTCCCCCTCCCTTCGTTTTTTAGATGCACTAGGCGTGCAAAATACGAAAATTGCTTTGCTGAAAGCGTCCTCGTTTGGAAGTGCATCGGTTCATTTATCGGTTTCAAAAGAAAGAAAGGGCACCCATGCTTTTTTGTTGGTTGTTATTTCAGATTTGTTCTCATGGCTTCTATCTCTTGCAGAACGGTCGCCATGAAAACTCCTGTCCCCTCCCTTTTAAGACCATTCTATCAATAGGAAAAAGTCTATTGAGTTGGATGGTTGCTCTCCAGTGACAAAGTGCAACATAGTTGCAACACAGGCCACACGCAAGTATCTTTAACCTCCTTTTCGTCTTTTAATAAGTAAGAAGTCTCAAGTGCTTGGTTGCAATGGCTCTAAAAGTGGTACTTGAAGCAATGGGCTACTTTACGGAATTCGTTTGACTGCTTATTGTCAATGCTAATGTTACTTTAATTCAAGCCGTTCAAAGTTAGTAAAGAGGCATTCTTCCTGTTCAACCTTATTAAGGAGGGAAGACAGAATAATGTGCATATACCATGAGTATCCATCATTCAAGTGATTGCAATAGTGAATGTAGTTAGAATGCTAAGCTACGTAGGTAGATGTATGATTAATATGCATTATCCAGTAAACTGCCTAGGCTAATGCAGTAATGTTCTCATTTCGCAATTATAGACGATGTTTACACATTTTTAGAATAATTTCGGGGCCATTTGGCTAATATTTAAAATGTAAGAAGTATTTTTTTTAATTGTTCAATCTAAAAGCCTTTTTTTTTCTGAGCTTTGCATTGTGTTTTCCATGATAGAAGGGTTTTTCGTAGAATTTCCAAGGGTATTGATCTTCATTCGTCTTCCAGGACTTTTCAGATTCTATCAATCGTGGTGGGTTTGCTTTTAGAAAGAGCTCTTTTTAAGAGACCAAAGGCCACAGTAATCCATAGGTGAAACGTCAAGAGAATTCGCGGGAATACGTTGAAGAGGGATATAAGCAATACTTGTATCAATTTTCTATTTTTTTTTCTTTTTCTTTTTTTCTCTCCCCCCTCCTTAATGTAGCACTACTGTTCGAAGTCTGACTTGTTACTTTTTCTTAATGAAGTTTCACGTTTTGAAAATTACTGGGCTAAAGAAATAGAATTTCTTTTGTAAATATCGGATGTAAAACTTCTCTCGATAGTAAGATGATTTTAACATTTTTTTTTTCCAATTGTAAGAGAATTCTGCGGTAATCATAAAACCTTTGCTGAAACTTACTTTCACTGAAGAAATCAGGTTTATACTTTTTTCTTTTTGTTTTCAATAATAAATAGACTTCTTTTTGTTGTAGTAATGTAGGTAAACCCATGTTTCATTAAGGGTCAAAATGGAGTTCCAATTATCTTCTCCTAAATAGTTTTTATACAGAGTTCTACACATTGTTCTGTGTTGAGTCACGTGTTTCGGCAAAAGCTGGTGAACATTATGTTTTTACTTCTTCGTACGACGTAAAAAGGAAATAATCTCAAAAAGGAAAGGAAGTAATCTCTCTCTCTTTCGGGTGTCATATTTCAACGAAACTATCCATTTTGACTACGAATGCAATTTAACGATGTTTTGCCGTGATATCTGTACGTAAGGACAGAATAAATGACTCTTTTTCCCAAACGAATTATAAAACTAATTTAAAATGGATTCAGAAGAGATTTTTTTCATGGTGTCTGTACGTACATACGTATATATGTATTTCACATAACTCAAAAACCAGTAACCTCAGAACGTTCAGATTTTGGGTATAGAACTGCTATAACATATAGATATGCAATACCTATTTTTGGTTGCAATCGGCCGCACCAAAAAATATATATCATCTATATATATGTGTATATATATATATTCACTCTGTAAGTCGGCTCTGTGAGCTCAGTCTCTTTATTCTTATATGTTGGTAAACTGCGCATTATTTTATTTAAAAATGATTGAATTGTGTTGTTCCAGTTAAGGATTTTATGCCTTAATCGGAACCTGCATAGTATAGCCGTAGAATTATCATGTTAACCTGCATAGTATAGCCGTAGAATTATCATGTTAACCTGCATAGTATAGCCGCAGAATTATCATGAATTTAAAAATTGTTTAAGTGCGATTAAGCCTAATCTTTTTATAATAGCGACCATATTTGTTTACATTTGAAATTTAGCAGAACAGTCGATTTGTTACCAATCTAGCGAAACTAAGCTTCAACAAAAAAATAACATCTTTTATTATTGCCAATTAAATTATGCTATATCCATTCCGGAATTATCATTTAAGTTATTAAATTATGCCATATATTGACTCAGCATAGAATCCACAACAAATTAAATCAGTTTCTTCGCCTTCAGTATTTTTTTACCGAGTTAGACCAAAGTAAACTTTCAGTTTTGTTCATCGAAAAATCTGTCTTGTAGCACGCTGGCCGAATTGCGTATTTTTGCTTAGAAACTGCAATTTTAATTGTAAAAGTTGTTTTCTAATGTTTTTGACTGTATTTGATGTTTTATGTTTTACTATATTTTTCAATTCTTAATGAAGATATTTTGAGTTTTTATTCTTTTTGCCTTGCCGCGGAGTGAGAACTGAGTAAAGTGATTGAGAAATATATCTCTAATGAAATTCGAGGAAATAAGTGTTTCATATTAGCAGAAAATACTGTCATCAGTCGGACAGAAGAGAATGTTTACGAGTAGCGCATGCGCATTAGTTTATTGTTTATTTTTTATTTAAAACTGTTTATTTTTTATTTGCTTAATTTCTTTTATACATCGTTTTAGATTTATTACAGTATTTGAATAGAACACGTGGCAACGATTAGATAGTTCTTCAGCTGATATAATTTTTGTGCGTTCTGAGATATAAAATGAATGAAATGTAACGCTGTTAAGTGAACCTAGCGGCAGTGTATCGGTATGGTAAATAAATATAGTGAATTTTGAAAAGCGCATTTGTTCTAGTGTGGTGTATGCGCTATCGAGGAAGTAGATTTAATTCAATTCTATAAGTTTAAATAAAATGCAAGAAAAAATGCGTATAATTTAATATTCGGTACAAGGAAGTTATGTGGTGTACACACCAGAATTTTTTTAAGTTGTAATTATTAGTTTATTGTTTTATTTAGTTTTGCTTCAGATGTATTAAAGCCTTTGCAATTGATTTCTGCGTCAGAGGATTTTTTCTTGTTATCAACGAGATTTACCTTTTGAAATATTAGATACAAAAACGTACCTTTTTCGGCTACTCGTTTGGGGTCTTCGTTCTGTGTAGAACTGACGACTGGCGGGGTTTTCCCTTTACGATTAATAATGTTGTTTATTTTGCATTTAGAAATTTTAATACCGTGCATTTCAGAAAGTTCTGGAGTTATGAAATAAGAATATTTCTTCTCGGAAAGCGAAAAAAAAACACAACTTGCTTACATGAGACATTTTTACAGAAGAATGAATTTAAAATTAGAAGACGATATTTCTCATTTGAAATAAGAAGCTGTTGCCAGAAATTTTTATTACAGAACAATTTCTTTTTTAAAGTTCTCTATCGAAATCGTTCTAAAAATATGTAAACACCTTCTTATCTCATGGCTTTTAAAAATACATTAAAGACAAAAATCGGTTGTATGTTTAAGTAAATGGGTATCAGATATTCGATTTCAAAATTTGGTATTTGTATGCTTAAGTATTTGAATGGAGAAAATTTTATACATATTAATAAACACCTTATAAGGTATTTCTTCCGTCTTCTTAGCATGCCTTCGTGGTGTAGTAGTCAGCACACTCGGCGCGTATCGAGAGGTCCGTGGTTCGAGTCATGGCGAGGGCATTTCTCATTTCTTACATGTCCTGATTTCGAAAAATTCTAATCATTCTACAGTAGCGTCCGAACTAAACGTTGGTGGATGATGATTGTCCACCACCTGGATTTGGCCACTGAGGCCCCTAATCCCTAGTCGCCCTTTAAAAGTGGGAGTATATAAGGTGTTTGTCCCGCCTTCATAGCATGCCTTCGTGGTGTAGTAGTCAGAAGCCTTGGCGACGAGAGGTTCGTGATTCGACTCCTGGCGATAGCATTGCTCATTTTTCACCTCCCCTGCTTCCAAAATAACCTAATGTCTCCGCAATCTGACCGCAAAAATAGACTAATATATTTATAATCTTCCCACTACCGTCTTCTCCTAGTTATTTGTGCAATTACTACTTTTGAAAATTACTGGTTTAAATTTACGATAAGTAATTAATGAAATCTGATTTTCGTGGATTATAGCGCTTACTGT
This sequence comes from Stegodyphus mimosarum, assembly GCA_000611955.2. NCBI lineage: Eukaryota > Metazoa > Arthropoda > Arachnida > Araneae > Eresidae > Stegodyphus > Stegodyphus mimosarum. Next base: position 141,584 of record KK122204.1, read on the forward strand.
TTAAAAGAAGAACGAAATCTGTAGAAAAATGCATGTATGAATTAGTATCAAAAGAAGCAATCACGATTCAATCACGTTTTATTATTTGCGCGTCAAGAAACTTCACCTATTTTTTATCATAATCAACCAACAAACTTGTAATTAATTCAAAGAATTATTTTAAAAATGAAGATGTTTTTGTCATTTAAAATTGTGTTTTGTGATAGTAATCAAGCCGTATTTCGCAGCCTGTCGATTTAATTTTGCTTCTCAGTTAAGATCGGGCAATATTTAGCTTTCATTCTGTCAAGTACTAAAGTTTAGATAATTTAGAGCATCTTCTTGTATTATTTTTAGTATTTCGTCGTACTGGTACGGTTTAAAAACTGAAATAATGTTATTTTTAAGATTTTTCTTCTTTAACACTTCTTTTCTCGAACAAACAGCAATTCAAAGCTTTCGTGATGAATCTCAAAGTCATCATGAATGTCATCAGCGAATTTTAATCTTTCGCTGTCGAAGAAAAAAACAGACATTCGAAGATTCAGTAATTTTTTTAGAAAAACTGTAAAATTATTTCTAGAAAAGTGTGTTTCTTGCAAAATTCATGACAGTGATAAAATATAAAAAAAAAGACCACTTTAATATCCAAAAACCAACTTTTGCCAAACATAGTTCCCCAAATCTAAATAATACAGCTTTTTGTTTCATGTAAACAAATCTATTATTTCGTCGCTTGATACGTTGATGATGGAATTCAACTGAAAATGTATTTAAACTTTGACACTTAAACTGAAAGGTGCCTAAATCTTATTATAAAGGATATATTGCTATTTAATGCTTAACTAGCGGCCATGTTGTCATGGTGGTAGCAGAGTCAGCTGCTGTATAGGCTTGAGCCTAGGATCGAGTTCCGGAGAAAGCATGAATGTTCACAAGCATACAGTGTCTTTGCAGCATGGGGCTCTTAAAATATTGTCGAAAGGAAAGTTCTCTCGAGAGATTTGTGGTAGGACAAGAGGGAGTCCCCCAGATTCATCTTCCAGGATGTTCTTCCTTTAAAATTGGATAGAATTTTCCCTTTCTTGCGTGTATTATTCGATCGCTCCTTGTGGTTCAACCTTAGCAAAGTTCTCAATAATGAGATGAGTTAATAATTGACGTGGTCAACTATTCCCGTCGAAACAAAAACTGAATGTGTTTACTTGAATCTTCTCCTTTCCTGGCGTTTTTCGGACAGAACTACAGCTTACAATCAAATCTATTAAAAGACTTCTTCATAGCTTCAGAAAGTGCAAAAACTTATATATATATAAATACATATATATCAAACATGATTTGTTGCCACAAATTCCATTTTTTTCATTGATGCATTGATTACTGGCATTCTGAGCTTTGAATACGCTACCAGTGGGAAAAATGTAATTAACATTTCCATAAAGTGTTTATTGTTTTCAGCTCGCACATATTCTGGCAAAATAGAAATTCATATTCTGGCAGAAGAGAAAATATTACCACCTTGGAAGGAAATATTTGTTCCGTGCTTCATGCCCAAGCGATCGAATGAAATTAAGTCAAACAACTACATCATGAGCGATTAAGTCATTGTTAAATAATTACACGACTTTCTATCAGGTATCAATTTACAGTGAAATTATATTCTAGCAAGTCTCTCCCACTACAACATAGCTTTCACATTTTGAACAGCTTATTTTAAAGATTTTATATTCCCTGCCTTTCATTTCGTGGGATTTTATTTTAAAATAATGCATTTACCATAGTTGCTTAACTGAAAAATTAATTTAGTTGATCACATTGCAGTTTCATATTAATGTTACGATTTAAAAATTTTTAAAATACTTCTTTTAAAAAACTTATTGGAACTTTTATGCTAGGCTCTTCGAAATATTAGACTGTAATCTAAAGTTCTCATTAAGATTATATTTCCTTTTGTTTCCTATGTTTTTATTGCGATTTTTTTATTTTAATCAAAATTTTAGTTTGCCCTTCTGCGAAAGTTTCAAAAAGTCATAATATGCTTGTTCATTTTAACTTCTTTTTAGCTCAAAGGGGCTATTAATATTTCGTTTTGGCACTTTGCATCGTCCACTACAAAACGGTGTTTCGCTTTCCAAATTTTTGTCACCAAGTGTTAGAGCTTTGCCTTATTTTTGAAGAAATTACATGATAAAGAATCTGCATGAATGTATGTATGTTTCTCGCAGTGTGAAAAAACAATGGTGAATAGCGACCTCAAATGTTGAATAACGTAGTCCTCTACTCGAATATGGGCATGTGGAAGTCTAAATTTGAAAGTTCTTTTATTATATATTTCATATTTTGTTAAAATGTTAACGAATTTTTGAGTCACAAACCCAACGATTTCAAACCGAGCAATGGCAACGCGGAAAAAAAAAAAAAAAACCTCCAGCGCGCGAGAATGTTTATCAGAAATTCTAAAGATATGCTGTTTTAAGTGTTTTGTGATACTGATGTTGAGTTGAATTTTAAATTTTATGTGATTTAAGTACGAAGAACATGTTATTTAATAGATAAAGGTAGCACAAAACGTTAAAAAATTGCTCTTTTGGGGGTGTAATATAAAATCTGAAAGCTTTCAGTTTTTTTTTCTTTAACTATCAACCAAAATTTGAACTAAGTTTTTTGCAATGTGTATTTGTATCGGATTGGTAATGTATAGCGTTGAATACGAAGGTATATGTAGCGTAAAGGTCTCGAATGTCTATTTATCCGATTCAATTCAGTTCTCTTTTCCAATCGGTCAGTTGGGCTTTTTTACACCGAAAGCTGTTGGTGGTTCATACAGCTACTCCACTCCACTTTCTCTTCCATATAGTCTAAAACTGGAGAAGGGTGAAGAGAGGAGGAAGAAAAAGCACTTCCTTCCTCTGAGTGCTTCAAGAGAGCATTTATTCATTCACATTGTTATGGGGGCTAAAATTTCTTTTTGAGTTTCTCTCGCTTTTGTTGGAAATATTCGAAAGCAATGTATTAGGTGAGATACGTTTGTTACATGAGCCAAAAATCTTTATTTTATATATAAATTGGAATTTTCAACAAGGAAAGTGCTTATAAATTTTTGTTGCTTATTTTATCAGTTAATTGTGATAATAATTTGCATAAGCAAAATTGCATTATGACGAAGAAATGTTGTTTTATAAATTATCTTGTCCTTCAAACAGTTTCCTTAGGCTGTGAAAAGTTATTATGTATTTTAATTTGTATTAATGAAATAAACTTTCGGATCTATAAAGTAGCTAGGAGATTTCTTTTAATAACGAGAAAATTAATGCTCATTAAAAAAAAAGTTGTGTGAAAAGTTTGACTTGATTATAGCTGTACGCAAGCGTTTATTATCATTAGCTTTTCAACAATCAGTGATTAGGCTATGAATAGCGAAATAGTTATAAAGCTTTTATAAAATGTTAAGAATAAATAAACGTCTTTTAAATCAAGTCAGTTTACTAATTAGAGAATGGAGAATAAATGGAAGTTTGTTTTATTAGAAAACTCTGCTGAAATTTGTTGTAATTAAGAATTAGTATTGAATGTATTTAATTGTTGTTGTTGTTGCTAATGCTTACTTGTCTGACCGATAGTCAGGCTATTTCGACGAAATTCCTAGTGGCAAGGAGCGCAAGTTTATGCCTGTCGTTGGCAACAGCCTTGAGCACCTTACAGGTGACAGTACGATTAAGCTTAGCTCTGCCTCCCCCCAATTTTGATCGAGAGCAGCCCGGGGGAACGGGTCCGAGGATCTCCCACTCCGTCTTTCCTTACCACCAACCTCTCTAGAAGACGCACGTACATTATACATTTACAAACATCCATGCCTTCTCCGGGCTCTTAAGCACGGCAGTCAGCGACGCTAACCACTATAATGGTTGGGTGGCATGTATTTAATGAATTAAGTAAATCAATTAAAAATACATGAAAGCTATCAGATTTTATATTACCCCCAAAAGTCCGTTTCTTTCATCTACATACACATACATGTTTCGAGAGCATTTGGGCTATTATTCCTTTGGGCTAAAAATATTTAAAAACAGACTATCTTTAGAATTTCCGATAGATAGCCTCACGCGCTGGAGATAAAAATGTTTTTTTTTTCGTACACTATTGCTATTGCTGGCTTTGAAATCGTTGAGTTTGTTAATCAAAAATTGGTTAAAATATAAGATATTTCTCCCGCCTTCTTCGCATGACTTCATGGTATAGTGGTCAGCACGCTTGGCGCGTATTCCAGAGGTCCGTGGTTCGAGTCCCGGCGAAGGCGTTGTTGATTTTTCACGACTCCTGCTTCTAAATAACCTAATGACTCTACAGTGGCGCCCAAACTAAAAGGTGGCGAATGATGATTTCTTCACCATCAGTATTTGGCGATTGGGTCGCCTAAAAACCCCAGTCGCCCTTTACAAGAAGAAGTACATAAGGTACTTCGCATGCCTTCGTGATGTAATGGTCAGCACGCTGGGCGCATATTCTAGAGGTCCGTGGTTCGTGTCCCGGCGGAGGTGTTCATGTTTCACGACTCCTGCTTATAAATAGCCTAATGACTCTACAAAAGTTTTACAAAATAGGAAATAGATAACAAAACAAATACGAAATTCAAAATTAGGGCTTCCAGATGTCCATGTTCGGGTGGAGGATTACGTTATTCAAAAATTAATGGCTCTAGGCATCTTCGTTTTTTCACAATGCGAGAAAAATTCATGCATTAAGGCGGATTCTCCGTTATTTATTTTTTTTAATATAATACAGTTCGATAATGTTTGGTGGCAACAATTTGAAAAGGGATTCGCCGTTTATAGCGAAAAGCCACAAAATACCATTTCGAGACTAATAGCCCTTCTGAGCTATTGCTCCTTTGAGCTAAAAATATTAAAATAATTTTTAATTATTTATCTGACAATCGGATAAAAATTTGCCAGTTAGATGTAACTCTAAATAAGACTCATTAATTTGTTTAAATGACACAGATTTTAAAATTAAAAAATAAAAAATCTTTTTCTTTAGCGGAAAGAACGAAAGCAATAGTATAAATTAAACGTATATAGATTTCCATAAAATAGCAATAAGTATATGGACGTTGAAGTGATCGTCTATTCCGTAGATGATATATGAAATATATGCAGTGTCATTTTCCTCTATGTGAGTGTTTAGTGTCAAATGGACAATCATCGTACTGTTGGGAATGAGCTAAAACATTGCTTAAATAGTTTTTATTAATGGATAGTGAGGTATTCCTTATGATTAGCAAAAGATATAATTCTAAACCGTGAGTGAGATAATTTACGAATCAATAACGATTCATAAAAACTTTCACTCACGTATAATAGCAAGTCATTATAAACTTCCTGTATAAGCAGCAAGTTTTATGAATAATTCATGGAGATATTACCAGCTTGTCCATAAACATTTTCAGTACAATAAAATAAAGTCTCTGCCTATAATTAATTTCATTTTTGGACGTAAAATGCAGCAAAATTGTTATTTACTAAATCTAAATAACATTTGCATTTAAGGGGTATTGTTTTCCCCAATGCTAAATAAATGTTTGTGGTAAATGGCTTTGCTTAGGTCTTTTCTAACAGCGTTTACTGAAAATAGTGAGTAGTCTGAATTCAATGAAAAAATAATGCACGAACACCAAAAGAATAACAAAATAAAACTTAAAACCGCGTAAAGTGCTCTCAAAGTAGAAACTTTTCAACAACAAAATTTCAAGAATCAATCCAATATATATAAAGATAAATAACAAATCCCCCTAAATGCATTTCTCAGTGAAACCGCCGTAAGGCATTATTTGGCAAAAATATGATATCGTCTTCTAAGAATGGAACCAACTTGAGTATTTCGCTTCTTTTAGACTACTATCGACTAACGTGTATTTTCTCTATTTTAAGAAGCTGGATTATGTAGTTTAGGTTTCAACACACTAAGAAGGTAAACTAATTTCTTGAATAGCGGTCATGTAAAAGTGAAAATACGGATTACAGTAATGTAACAGGTTATCGTTTTCTCATTGAAACTGAATCTTTTTAACAGTTTTTATACTTTAAAATGAATAACGATATGGGCATAACATGAAAGCTGTTATAAATTTTATACACATACCGAGATGGAAACATATGAATTATGAATTATTTCAATAAAAAATTAACTTCACTTAAAAAAATCTGATGTGTACACCACGTGACTTCCTTGTATGGAATATTAAATTATACACATTTTGCATTTCATTTAAACTTATTGGATTTAATTAAATCTACTTCCTCGATGGAGCATAAACCACAATGGAATAAATGCACTCTTTAAAATTTACTATATTTGTTTACCATAGCGACACTCTGGCGCTAGGTTCACTTAACAGTGTTACATCTCATTCATTTGATAACTCAGAATGTACAAAAATTATTCTTCTGAAGAATTATCTAACCGTTGCCGCATGTTCGATTCAAATACTATAATAAATCTAAAACGATGTATAAAAGAAACTAACCTCCCCCCCCCCAAAAAAAAAGGAAAAAAAAGGAAAGAAAGAAACAGTTAGACAATTCAGTATTTCTCATTCAACTGATTCAGTTCTCACTTCGCGACAAGGCAAAAATACATAAAAATTCAAAATATCTATATTAAAAATGACGAAGTACATTTCAAACACTTAAATTCCTCGAATAAATTCCAGAATGGATTAAGCATGATTTAATTCGCAATGATAAAAGAAGACGTTGTCTTTGTTGTTGCGAAGCTTAGTTTCTCTAGATTGACAACAAATCTACTGTTCTGCTAAGTTTCAAATGTAAACATATATCGCCGCTATGGCCAAAATAATTATTCTTAGCCGCACTTAAACAACTTTTAAATTGTTTATAATTTTGGAATTATAACATGCAGGTTTACTAAGGGCATAAAAACCTTAACTGGAAGATAAAAACAACATAATTCAATCATTTTAAAGCAAAAAAGCACAATTTATAAACATATGAGAATAAAGAAACTGATCTCAATGAGCCGAGTAGCAGAGAGGATATATATAATATGGGAAATGTAATATAAGGGTATTACTTAAGGAATATAAGAACCATGATCCCCTACCCATTTCTATTTTTATGAACTTGCAAATTTGATAACATACTTTGAACAGAAAATGTAAAAAAAAAGTTAAAATACTAAAAAACAATGAAAACTCAAGTTAATCTTTTTATTCAAAGCTCCAAACAGAGCTTGTCAAGGGAGAAGTGTTCTGAAGCTTCAAACAAAGGCAATTAACTGAACAACAAATCGAGTTTCATTCCGATCAAACCACTAAGACCTCTATTGTCAATTAGCACTATTGTTTTTAATTCTAAACAAATTTTTTACAATGCTTCAATAAACCTATACATATTTCAGGCTCTCATTGAATTGATCACTTTTCCCTACTCGTTTTGTTGTCCAAAAATGTTATCAAATTTGCAAGTTCATAAAAACAGAAATGGGTAGGGGATCATGGTTCTTATAATCTTTAAGTAATTCTCTCATATTTCATTTCCCATATTAGATGGAATAAATTTTGCAGCCCTACGCGCAGATTTTTCTACTAGTTTTTCTAGTTTTTTCTCTCCACAACGAATAGAAAATTCGACTACTTTTTCAATAATATATGGAGTGGATATATATGTTTATATACTTTTGGGGCGGCTGATTGCAACCAAAATAGGAGGTGCTCATCTATATGTTATAGCAGTTCTATATGCAAAATTTCAACGTTCTGAGGATACTCACCTTTGAATAATGCTAGATACGTTCAAACATACATACACGAAACGCCACGAAAAAATTTCTTCAGAATCCATTTTAAATCAGTTTTATAATATTTTTTTGGGAAAAAGAGTCCTTTATTCTGTCCTTACGTTCAGATATCATGCAAAAACATCGTTAAATTGCATTCGATAGCATTCAAAATGGATATTTTCGTTGAAATATGATACCCAAAATTTTTCACGATTACATTACTTCCTTTTTATTTCGTACAAAGAAGTAAAAAGGAAATCGAATTCACTCTATTTATCCCTTTAAAATGATTAGATTTCCATTTAAAAGCATGTAGGCAGTTTTCAAAACAAAACGTGGGCTGTGGTGCAAATAATTGATTTAGAACATAAATTTATTATTACTTACACTGTTTTCTGCTGTATTTGAATTAGTTATTTTATAGATTTATAAATCAATACAGCCGTAACTGTAAAAGGAAATTAGAACTTAAAAATATCTTTTTTAAATTTTAACTTTCATTCGGAGTTTAAAAAAACCTGCAAACACTTTTTAGTGTCTTTAATGTGCCTGGAAAGAAAACCTTAAAGTTCAGAAAATGAATTTTAAACATTCGAATCTTTATTTCAAATTATTATAAGAGGTACAATTTTTAAAAAATGTGTTTTCTCTTACGATACCTTTAAATAATTTTTATTCTCTAGGAGTCATTTCTGTTTAAAGATGTCTAAAAAATTACTTTTTTCTTCTTATTTATCTAGTTTCATGACTTTTATTTACAAATTCAATTATGATTCTTAAACTACCAAACCTTTTACATCTCATTAAAATTAATGAAAGCGTATTGTAACAAATATTCTCCAATAGTTAAACATAATGTAAATATCGTTGAAAGTACGCCAATTTTATTGACACAATTTGGATTAATGAGGCCGAAAAAGATTTTTTTTACTCTCTTTTTACTGCAGTCCATTGAAAACAACAGTCCATTAAAGCATAACAGTCCATTATAAAAAACCTTCATTGTCTTCTTGCATGGAAACGTTCATTCTCTCTCTGTGAGAAGAGACTTCTCAAATGCTGAGGTGATCTAACATATGAACTCATTTTACATTTTTACTGAATTTTTTTGTGGCTCTTTCAGATTTCGATATAAATTATATATTAATTAGTAAATTATCGACTTTTTGTCTGTAACTAAAAAGTTAGCTTTTTCTTTTAACTGTTAGCTTGGATTTTATGTACAATGCAGTTGAACTTAGATAATTCGAAATTTTCTATAAATCGAACAAAATATTCTTCACTGACAAAATATATTAAAAACTAACATTAATTTTTTGAGAAGAAGAATTTCTTTCGAGAAATCTATTGAAATATTAGAAATTCGAACTTTTTTTTGAATGATGTTGGAACTTGTTTTCTTTGCCATTTTTCTTTTGGTAATCTGAAATCAGACATTTTCTTCAGATCATATAGGCCGTGATCTCACACCTTTATCCAGAATGTCAATATCCAGAATCATTTCAGTCCTGTTAATTTTTCAAGGTATTTTCCGGAGCTAATCACCCTCAGAAGGAACTACTCTACTGTTCTTGTGAATTTTTAAATGCGTATTTGAAAACAGTTTTGTTATTTATTGTACAACTGCAATCTATATTTTTATTTAAAATTAAGCGAAGGTGAACTGTTTGGCATTTAATGTTTTTATTCTTTGTTTTAAAATACATAACATATTTTTTCAAGGAATTCGAAAGGTGCCATCTTCAAAATGATGTCTCTATTACATTTTTGGCAGTAATGTCTCTCCCCTGAAATAATTCTGCTGTTGAAAAAGAAAAGATTGTTATCAAATATTCATCATTGCTTTTAAAGGGATATATATTTTCTAATTTTGTGTAACGATATTATTGCTTTATGTAGCACTTTTTAAACCCAAATATGTGCTTAAAAATTTCTAATTTTTTATTACGTTTAAAGGGGGGATTTTTTTAAATTTTATTTTCTCACATACATATTTCGAGAGCATTTGGGTCAATGCCCTTTAGGCTAAAAATATTTAAAACAGCATATTTCTAAAATTTCCAATAAACTTTCTCGAGCGATAGAGATAAAAAAAAATTTTTTCCTACAATGTTGCCACTGCTCGCTTTGAAATCGTAAAGTTTGTTAATCAAAAATTCTTTAAAGTTTTACAAAATATGAAATAAGTAATAAAACAAATTCGAAATACAAAATTCGGACTTCTAGGTGCCCATGTTTGGGTGGAGAATTACGCTATGCAAAATTAGATGGCGCTAGGTACAATTGTTTTTTTCAAAATGCGAGAAACATACATACATTCAGGCAGATTCTTTATTAGTTCATTTTTTAATTATAATACAGGCCGATGATATCTGGTGGCAGCAATTTAAAAAGGGATAAGCTGTTTATAGTGAACCGACGCAGAATGCCGTAACGAGAATAATAGCCCTTCTAGGCTAACGCTCCTTTGGGCTAAATAATTTTTGTTTTTCAGTTTTATTCTGCTTCATTAGATGCATATATGCATATGTACAGAAATTCACACGTATTTTCAGACTCAGTTTGCTAGAAGTCTCATGAATGTGAATTTTCTATTATTCGAATTTTTTTTCTAACTGCATTCAATTTTGGCATATCGAAATCCAGCTGCAATCCATTACCATTATTTAAAGAGTACTGACAAAAGAACATGTCAGGGCTACATTTTTTTGAATTTTTTTTGAAATTTGAAACATTTTTTCTACATTATGCATCGGTAATTCCTTTGGCTAACTTTTTGAGCGATGGTAAAGTATTTAATAACATTTCCCGCTATGGGTAATAGTAAAGCATGTAAGTTTAGGGTAAGGATTAGCCTGGTCCATAACTGCCCGCTTTCGAAATCTATAGAATTTATATAAAATTCTCGTCTCCTTAAAAAAAAATTGTAGTTTTCTTTGATGTGTACTTCTTCCATGTGTGATGTTTAAGTACTAGGTTCCGAACATAATATATTAAACAGTTTCGAAATAGGATAAATTCTGATTAGTTATTTACTAGTGAAAATGTTAAATGCATATGTTGCATAAATGTTAAAAAAAGTATAAAGATACATTACATTTTCAAATATCTTGATTTTTTATCCAATTATTAATTAATAATTTTTTTAAATTAGACAACTGATAGTTAAAAAGTAGAATTTTTAAAGAAAAGATTTAATATTTTTAGGCATTGCGAGCTCCCATCTCTTACTTTTCTTTACATATTCTGTTGTTTAAGTGTTGATTAGAGTATGTTTGATTTAATTATTGAAATGTTGTACCAATCTTTATTTCAGAAACGCTACCGAATGATGATTGTGAAATTAGTTTAGAAAGAGCTGATTTTATCATCTTTCAGTATTATTAGTTAAAATTCCAAACGAAATTTGTTTAGAGATTGAATAAATTAATTTTGATTTTAAAATGTTTTAATTAATTAAGTACTGCTCTTTAAAAATTTTTGGAGATAAAAATACTCCCGTATTTTTAAGATAATCTCGTAACAGTTCTCTTCTAACTTCCATTTCGCTCATCAGATTACCTTCAATATTTAGGTTACCAATGAAAAAGTTAAATTAAGATTAAGTAAAATAAGATTTGTTTTATTCCTTCAAAACAGGATCGAGATATGTTATAAATTTAAATAAATTTAACTGCAGGTGGGAGGTTTTTAAGTAGTTAATTACTCATTTATTTAGAGCAGTACTTTCATCATCCACAAAACTTTAAATATCGATTATTTTTAATGATTATTTTGATAATAAATAATACTTCCTTTTATTTTATTATATTTTGTATGTTTAAATTTGTGCAATCTTGCTTAGTTTTGAAAAAAAAATCTTTTTCTTTTGTTGTAATTTTTTATAATTTAGCAACAACAATAATAAGATAAATAAAAAAATTAAATTAAAATATAAAAGCTTTCAGATTGTATATTACGTCGAAAGGGTTTTTTTTAACGTTTTATGTGCTACCAGTATTTATTAAATATCATGTTCTTCGCAATAAAAACCACTTAAAATTCAAATCAACAGCAATATCACGAAATATTTAAAAACAGCATATTTTTAGAATTTCCGATAGACAGTCTCGCGCGCTGAAAATAAAAATGTTTTCTTTTTCAGTACAGTTTTGCCATTTAGTTTCTTAATCAAAAATTCGTTAAAGTTTTACAGAATTTGAAATAGACAATAAAATAAATTCGATATCAAAATTCGGGCTTCCTGGTGTCCATGTTTGGATAGAGCATTGCGTTATTCAAATTTGATGGTTCTAGGTGCCATCGTTTTTTTACAGTACGAGAAACATAAATACATTGATGCCGATTTTTCATTATTTAATTTCTTTAAATATAATACAGGACGATATTTGGTGGCAAGACTTTTATAGTGATTCAACGCAAAGTGCCGTTTTGAGACTAATAGCCATTCTGAGCTAACGCTTCTTTGGGCTAAAAATCCACCTTGAGAGATTTTCATTTGTCTCAGAATTTTCAAAAAGAAAGCTTTTCTTTTAATGCATTTATTTTTCTTTGTTCATATTTTAACGATTCTGTGTCAGTATACTTAAAAAAACCCTTTCATTTTTGTACTTCTTTACGTTGCGTTAATTACCCAGTATTTTAATTATATGGAATCTGAGAATATTGATCTCAGTTAAGAAAGATTTATACAGAATCTTTTAATACAGACATCATAATTTTTAATAAAAACATGTCTAACTGAGCATGATTTAGAAGTTAAATACGTTTCTGTTCGCGAAGCATTTATAGTTATTAAATAAGTTCTTGAGCAAATTCTATTAAAATTAAGCTTGCAACTTTAATCTTTTCAAATATAGTATCCTTATCTAATTTAATATTGTTTAATTGCGCTTTTAAACGTAAACATTTAATAAATAAATAATTTCTTAATTTTAAAACTTATTAATCTCTTAATCGAATTCTAACTCCTATTTTAATTGATATAGTAAAATCCACAGAAAAAATGTATAAATCGTAATACTTTTTGATTTCTGAAGCATTTAAGTTATGATAAAAAGAAATTTGGAATGAGAAATAGATCTGGAAGTAAATTTCAGGTACCATGTTACGAGAAAAGGAACCACTGATGCTATGTTCCTACATTTTCGTTTTCCTTATCTAGTTCTCCTTACCGTAGAATTCCTTAGCTTTTTTACTAACCTTACCACAACTTCCTTTTCGATCCGTGTTGCTCATTGTGCCTCTTGGAATTGTGCTTCTTCCTCTTTCACTTCCGGCATTATTGGAAGTTTGCGGTCCCTCTGTGTTATTGTTTGGCCTTCAAATATTTTCGTTCGGTCTGTTACAAAGTCATACAAGTGGTCTCCTCTCAGTTGATATTTTATTTTAGAGGAAAACTGCCGTAGGGATTGGCAAATAAGAAATAAAATCTGAACGGGAAACAGAGTCATCGTTCCTGTTGATTTTAACTGTTTGAATTGTCTTTAAAAAAATGGAAATGCATAAACCAAAACGAAAAATGTTGTTGAAGTAAACATCTCTCTTTAACCATTAACTATAAATTTAAATTAAGAAGCAATATTTTAGGTAAGAATTTAAATAATTAAAAGAATTAAAAAAGTTATTGAAGTATATTGTTTTTACTTCCTTGTACGAAGTAAAAAGGAAGTATTGTAATTGCGAAAAATTTCGGGTATCATATTTTAACGAAAATATCCAATTTGACCGCTACTGAATGCAATTTAACGATGTCTTTGTGTGATATCTGAACGTAAGGACAGAATAAAGGACTCATTTTCCCCCAAAAAATTATAAAACTGTTTTAAAATGGATTTTGAAGAGGTTTTTATCGTTTCGTCTGTGCGTACGTACGTATGTATGTATGTACTCTCATAATTCAAAAACGAGTAGCCTCAGAATGTTGAAATTTTGTATATGCAATCGGCCGCACCAAAATATATGCATATATATATCCACGCTGTTACTCGGCTTAGTGATCTCAGTTTCTTTATTCTTATATATTTGTAAATTGTGAATTTTTTGCTTTAAAAATTATTGGATTATCTTGTTCTTATCTTCCGGTTAAAGTTTTTATGCCTTAATTAACCTGCATGTTATAATTGCTGAATTATCAACAATTTAAAGTTGTTTCAGTGTGGCTAAGCCTGATAGCTGATTGAGAATATCGTTTTCAGTTTTGTTCAAAAGTTTTGAGAAAAGACATCTGTAAATTTTATATTAAATTTGTGTGATATTATAGCAGTGGTTTCTAATATTATTTGAACACGACATTGTACAGTAAGGGGATTTTGAGTGAAGAGTTCTTTGAATCTGTTTCAAAAATTGTTAAATCAAATATAGTTTCATACAAGCCTGTACATCTATAGGCTTTTAAATCTGCGTAAAAAAAAATAAAAACGGCTTTTAAAAGACCGGTTATATTGTCATTTGATTTAAAATTTGTTCAACGTGTGATAAGAAAGGAAATGTAAGAGACTGTTTGATGAGAATTTTTAATAAAATTATTTTATAGACAGCAGAATAACATTATTTTTTGTACATACGAGGGTTAGTGTGGTTACTTGAAGAGTAAATAGGCAACTGGTTTCTGAAATTATTGCAAAATACATAATTTTCATACATACTATAAATTATTGCTCCATCTTGTTAGTGCAAAATTGGTAATTTCCTTTGTATGCAGTTGTTTTCTTTACAATAGCAGTCTATAGGCAGGAAAACAACTATTACACATCGTGATGTATTTTCCTTTTTGTTTAATGTTAGCTGCCTATGCGAAATTATTACTCAAAATGTTTTGTGTTAGTAAAGAGTACTTTATAAAATAATATTAATCGGCTTACATTACTGCTTATTTAAAGATTGCATCAGACACAGCAGCTTAATTTTATATTCAAATTAAAATATTTAAAATTTCTCCCTTTATTTTCTATATCGTGTAGTTAGTTTCACTGTTAGAATGCTATGTCTGCTAAAAAACAAACTTTACAGGTTGAAAAGTTCGTGACATCACTGACTATAATCCGAAACCAAGAATAAAAAATTTATGCATACTGAATATTTTCATTTCGTAAATAAATAGACATAGAAATTAAAGTTATATTTAATTATTCTTATTTTAAGCAGTAAAAGTTTATTTTAAATAATATATATTTTCGAGAAACCTGTTAATAATTTCAAGTTAGTTGCTTCCTGCTTGAATGCTCTTGCATACTTCAGTACGTTTCAGTTCAAACCATCCGTATCCGCTAGGTTTTCGCTAAGATCGATGGAGATTCGTAATTAATGGAAGATCTCAGTGCTAAAAACATAGCTGAATCATTTCTCTGTATTTGTTACTCTGTAGGTAGTTGATGATTTACATTAGGAAGATTTATAGGAATGACCTACATAATCCTTATTAAAATATGTTAAATTGACAGTTTGAGTTTTTCATCAATTGAACGTAATTCAGTTACTGACGCTCAAGCAGGAAAGTGAGGGATTGAAAACAAAAATGAAAATGAAAAAAGTACTTTTAACAAGTATCTATTTTCATGAAAAAATTGTCAACATTTGTCATGAAATATTAGCATGTTCAATGAATTTGGGTTTTAAATTATTTAGAATGCCACACTAAGAACCTCATGTATTTCATTTGAGTTTAATTTCAATTGATTTGCTACATTATACATTCTTGCAAATAATATGCATTCAAAACAAAACATAACAGAGACAGAATAAAGTTTACGGTTATGACAGAATGAATATACAGTAAAAAGAATTTTTACGAGAAAAGTATTGGAGAAAAGTTTTTAAATGTTTTTAATTTTTTTAAATTTAGTTTCTCAGAAACTTTTGTTGACAGGACCAGCAATAAGGTGACCTGTAGTTAAGTTATTTTTCTTGGCAACGCAAGAATCACTGGCAATATCACAGTTGAAGCACCATAACTTTTGCCATGATTATTTGTAATCATAATTTATTGTCTTCCCAATCAATACAAATCAGGTTTCCTGAAATTTATGCTGTAACATACGAATTGTCTGAACACGTGTACCGAACATGGTAAATGCAAACATGTTAATATCCTCTGTTTAGGCATCAAAGATGGTGGATTTTAAATCATTATTAACATTTATATATATATCTCTCTCATATATATATATATATTTTAGGGCATTCAAGCCAACTGTCTATCCCGTTCCAATCCCACGGATAAATCGAAATTTCATCGTATTTACGATCTGAACTCTTCACATTGAGCTACTATATATACTGTGCGTATGCTTGCAAACTTCGAGAGCCCCAGCGTCCAATCACGGCCAAGAATTCAGGAGGGGGCAATAAGTGAGGTTTCCTAGTATCCCTATAACCCCACGAGGAGGGTTGTTGTAAAGGGCTGAGAGGCTGAAACACTCGAAAAAGTTTTCGAAATTTTCAAGTCCTTCTCTTTCGTGGTATTGATCGTGAGTTTTGGGGAAGAGTTGGTTAGAAAGGAGGAGCGAGAACCGAGGGTAAGGTTACCAGAACTTGGCGAGATGCTGCATTTACTCTAAGCGCAGTTCAGTTGTAGTAAATGCGCTCTAAATGCATATTTAAATTTCTAAAGTATACAGGCAAGTATTAATTTTATAGTCTTGCGGAAAAAAATCAAGTCAAAGAATTTACGTTTTCATTAACTAATTCATAATTTGAAAAAAATCTATTTTCGGTTTATCACACACCGATAAATGCTGGTAACTATGGAAAATCTTTGATCTTTTTATTTTCTTCCTTGTAGTTTCGATCCTGCAGACAATGTCAAAGGAATAGGTTTTCTCTTAACATGCAGTTCACAATTTTGCAGCTTCAAAAAGGAGTTTAACATACTCAAATTATATGTCTGCTCTTCTGTATGTGTTAGAAAATTTTGTAACATGGTGGGAAACTACAGTTAATTCTATGAGATGCATTTTTCTAAGTTTTTATCATCTCCAAATCCTAAACATACAAGTTTGCACCATACGAGCTGTAATTTATTTCATTTGGAGTGTATATCATTGTGTATCTATTGAGTGAGTGAAAACGCAATTGAATAAATGAATCATGAGAACATATTTTTTCTCTCCGAAGAGATATTACTTTTAAAAATAATGACCCACAATACATGCATTTAATTACTCTCACAGGAGCGCAAATCATGTATTGGAAGAGAGAACTTATTCTGACAATTCTCCCTCTTTTAATTTTAGGAAACTTCGAATTAATAGCTTGCGTATTCAAACTGCAGGGAAGATTTTAGAAACAACTCATGATATTTAACTGAATTCTTAGATCGGTAATCTCAGTTTTTTTAATCGTGTACTTTTGTGTAAATAAAAATTTACAATACACACTTCTCAACAAAAGTAAAATTTCTTTTCAATATTTAAATTATTTCAGATTTATTTATGTTAATAAATAGTAACGTATCTAAAGAAAATTTGGTAATTTCGATTACATGTATACAAATCAGTTATCCCTATTTATATTTTTAAATACATGGAAATGTCATCACAATCAAACATTCAAAGTCAAAAAGTAGGAAAAAGGATTTGAATTTGTTTTGATACTTGCTTGTAAACAAATGTCATTATCTGAAGGAAGTAGCCTACATGGGAGAGGAAATTAGTTCAAATTTCTCCTCCCTTCCATGAAATCATGGGTAGAGAAAAAACATCATTTAAATTTCGATCTACTTTAAATCAAAGGATGTTACTGAATACTGACAAGTAACCAGTGATTCGTTGCTAGGTATGACAATATTCATGTCTTTGTTTAAAATAAAATGAGGATACATATTAAAATGTTAATAAAACGTAATTAACGTACTCCATTTATTTATGATGAGTGGGTTTAATTAAAAAATCTATTATGATTTAGAAACTGAAATGCCGTTTCTGAAAGTTTTTCTAATTTTTTTTCTTTTTTGGTAAATCCTAACGTAAGTGTTTTTAATAATATGCGAATACTGTTTTTTTATTTAATGTTTTAGTAGCTTTGTTTTATTCTGTTTAGGTTATCGTAGCTTGTCATTTGTCTGACAATAAGATAAGAACAAGTTTAGGAATTTTAATTGATATAAAGATCGCAGAATCTTTGAATACCTACTGTATGTTTTAAGTGCTCCTATTTCGCAACGGCACTACGCACTTACAAATATCCAAGCCTTTTTCGAGATTTGAACCCGGGACCAACGATACGGCAGCCAACATTGCTAACCACTATAATGATCATAGCAACACTTCTCTATGTGTAATTAGGCTTTTAAGTACTATATCAGGCTATTACTTTGGAAGAACTTATGTATTTATTACTTGGGAGGGAAACATATTCTTTTGCGTACTTGACCGCGCCTTTTTATTTTTCAAAAAGATAATTTATGAATTATTTCTTCCAAAGCGAAAGTATAAAGGTGTGCTTTTTTCATCGAATATTTAACTCACTATACATATCCAACAAGAATTTATCTTTTTGTTATGTATCATTGTTAACTGCAGAATAACAGGAAAAGAGATGTGAAGCTCGTAAAAGTTGAAAATATGTTTTTAATGCAATGAAATTAACTCTTTCCTTTCTATAAGACCTTAGAAATACAAATAACCGGTCACGTATACCTAACAGTAGTAATGTTATATGAGAACGCAAATGTTTGCCCCTTTTCCTTTGTTATGCGTTATACATCGTAACTGTTGTTAATTGATAGCTCCCACCGTTAGGTGGCGCTCCGAGCGTCCTGTCTCTGATGTTATTCGATAACTTAGTTTTTGGAAGAACGAAGGTGTTAAGCCTAACAATGCCGAAGGCGGGTGCTTAACAATTATGTTTGCAACCATTGTATTATATGTAAATAAATTTATGTGTGTTAATATCAAACGGAATAATCATTTGACTTTCGATTTTATGTTCGTACAGCAATCTAACAAATAGTAATATAAATAGTTGCCACAGTAATATACGTTTATGCAAGTTGTTACAAGCATTGTAAGGAATTCTGACAGCTTTAAGTTTTCCTGTGCTACCAATAAGAAAACAGTATCCATGTATAACATTTAGGTGATCCCTCGATATACGTAGTGAGCACAGATGATGTATTAAAAGAGGTGAACTGACAGAATGCTTTTGAACGTACTGTTCATCCAAATTACAACATCGTTATAAAGATTTATTATATTGTGAATAAAAATTATAACAAATTTTATAACGCCTTTTTTTCTGGTTCGCAACAAGTTAGCGCTATAACAAAATTTTCGAAAAACTTTACCTGAAAGAATTAGATGTGGTCTCCTAAAATTATAATTTTTTTAAGTTAATCAGAAGAATAAAATTTTGCTACAGAAGTGATGAAATATATTCGCTATGCTTATGTTCTCAAGGAACACAGAGAACACTTAGAATCACACGCTCATTACATTATAAAATCAAATGGCTTGTACAGTTTACATATACAAATACATGATTAAGAATCAATATGTTTCTTCGTTCTCGAATTATTGTTACTACTCGGTGGACGTTAACATTGTGAGGAATTGCTTACCGCCTGCCTTAGGGTAAAGCATGCCCTGGTAGCAATTGGAAAGTCCAGTATGTGAAGCCTGGAGAGGGCACTGCACAGTTTCCACGATTCCAGCTTCGACAAACCTAATGACTTAACAGTGGCGCCCAATTTAAAATGTGGCGGATGGTAATTGTCACCACCAGTATTTGGCGACTGGGTCTCCGTCTTCTCTGTCGCCCTCTAAGTGAGAGAGAATATGAGGTATTTTACCGCTAGCCTTTTTACGCTAGCCTTTAGCTCGTCCGGCTAGAGACGGAAGGTTCGGTGTTCATGAGAACGCTGCACATTTTTCATAGTTCCTGCTTCGACAAATTTAATAGACTCTACAAAGTAACATTACTGGTACGTGGGGAAGCCTCCTTGGAGAAGAAAATGATAGTATTCTAAAATTACAGCATCACTCAAATACTCACGATCATTATTCATCAATGCCAAAATCATAATCTAAATTTTGATGATGCTGAATTTAGTTTTTCTGTCTGATTTGAAATCATGCATGCACAAATGGATTACTTTGTTACATCGTGTTTTACGAATGTCTAGATCGTTTCAAAAGATATTTAAAGTCGATTAAGCTGTCATATTTATGAACAGAAGGTGTATGAGAATGTACACGTATTTTTTTGTCTTGCTCAATGAACATAATTAGTAAATCTAATTAAACCACCTAACTAAATATCTTCATCATCAGGAGTTATGCTTTTTTTTTCACATTTAGTTTGATAAATTATGGACATCGTAGTGATGTTTATTAACAACAACATCAATTCGTGGTTTTCAGTATAATATAAATGATTTCAAATGATTTTGGATTGTTTTTATAACATCTTTGCCTTTATTATATATTGTGGCTGGAGCTGAGAGAAAACATTCATTTCGTGTTTAAAAGGGAATTTTTGCAGTTTTGTAATATTTTTACCTTTTTCATTCTTCTACTAAGTCAGCTGCACATTCGAATTCGTTTGAAGGATATTTGACAGTAACCGTTATGACATATTATTAACCGTAATGTTTTGTTCGCTTGAATACGGCTTGAAGAGGCAATCATACTCTTTGAAGTATTTAAAACGTTGGATAAGCATCAAAATGGGAATAAAGGAGAAATGACTTTTTAATGCATCAAAATATATAAATGGCTCATTGCCAAAATTCGACAATATTCCTAAGATTATTCTGCTCGACGCAGACAATGAAACTATGAAGCGTAAAAACCTCATGGGTGTAATTTATTCAATAAAAAAATCTGACGTGTACACCACATGACTTCCTTGTACGGAATATTAAATTATACACATTTTTTTCTTGCATTTCATTTAAACTTACTGGATTGAATTAAATCTACTTCGTCGATAGCTTATAAACCACAGTAGAATAAATGCGCTCTTTAAAGTTCACTATTTTTTTAACATAGCGACATTGTAGTGTTAGGTTCACTTAACAGCGTTATATCTCGTTCATTTTATAACTCAGAATGCATAAAAATTATTCTTCCGAAGACCTGTGTAATCGTTGCCACATGTTCTATTCAAATACGTTCAATTCTATTCAAATAAATCTAAAACAACATATAAAAGAAATTAAAAAAAAAAAAAAAGAGAGAGAGAGAGAGAAGAAACAGTTTTCACAGACGATTTAGTATTTCTTATTCAATTAACTCAGTTCTCACTTCGCGAAAGGCAAAAATACATAAAAACTCAAAATATCTATATTATAAAATTACGAAGTAGATCTTAAACACTTATTTCCTCGAATAAATTCCGGAATGGATTAAGCATGATTTAATTTCGCAATAATAAAAGAAGGCGTTATCTTTGTTGTTATGAAACTTTGTTTCTCCAGGTTGGCAACAAATCCACTATTCTGCTAAGTTGCAAATGTAAACAAATATGGCTGCTATGATAATAATAATTAGGCGTAGCCACACTTAAACAAATTTTAAATTGTTGATAATTCGGCAAATATTGCATGCAGGTTTTCTAAAGGAATAAAAACCTTAACCGGAAGATAAGAACAACATGATTCAATCATTTTTAAAGCAAAAAATACGCAATTTACGAACCCATAAGAATAAAAAAACTGAGCTAACGGAGCCGAGTAACAAAGAGGGTATATATATGTATATTGCAACCAAAAAGGGACGTGCACATCTACATGTTCTAGCAGCCCTGTACACAAAATTTCAACGTTCTAACGCTACTCATTTTTGAGTTACGCGAGATACATACATACATACGTACAGACACCATGAAAAAAATCTCTACTGAATCTATTTGAAGTCAGTTTTATAATTCGTTTGGGAAAATAGAGTCCTTTATTCTGTCCTTACGTACAGATGTCACGCAAAAACATCGTTAAATTGCATTCGATAGTGGTCAAAAGGGATATTTTCGTTGAAATGTGGTACCCGGAATTTTTCGAGATTAAAATACTTCCTTTACCTCGTACAATTAAGGAAAAATGTCTTTGATAAAGAATATTTTAGAAAACTTAGTTCTTTTATGTACATAATGAATTAAAAATTACAGAAAGCTTCGTTAACTTATGAGCGTGTCTTACTGGAATATGAAACACATTTGTACATATTCAATAGTTTCGTCTTTTGAAAAGGAGGTGAGTTGGCATTTTAAGGACCGAAATTCCAACCCGAATGAAAATTGTGTGTAACATATGCATGTAACATATGGTCTAAACGCTCGTGCACAAACAATAACCAATTTAAAATCTTAAAAACGACAGAGAAAATTTTGCCATAAAATTCATATATGTTCATTATTTCCCTAAATTAGGCTTTTAGAAACATGTTTCGAAGTTTCAACGTTACTAATAAATAACAGTTATGAACGGGCTTTTGAAAAGTCATTAGTGATTTTCTAAATCTCTAAATCTGGTGACAAAAGAGCAGAAAGGAAAAGTTATTTAGTATAATAATTATACTAAATAACTTGTTTTCAGAACCTAAAAATTGCGGAAATGTAAATTACCATGAGAGAGTTAGGAAAATATTTGACTAAAATTGTTTAACATTGTGTAAGTTGTGTAAACGTTTATAACATATTGAATGAAGTTATATCAGGTAGTTTTTCCAACAACAGTTTTATATTTAGCTGCACAGATGTTTGATTTCTTTATACTGGTTAAGCACTGTAAAGTAAAATTCTGAAATTTAAATTAAAGTTTACCATGAAAAATGTGAATTCGACAATGACTTGGTTCAACTGAAATTATGCTGATTCAGACGATTATTCATCTTAAAATTTGATGGAAAAGTAAATATTATAAAAATGCTAAATATTAAAAACAAACATCGTTAGCTAAAACTTCTTACTGACAGGATTTACGGGGGGACAAGCTAAATAATATTTAAAACTGAATTTCTGAGGCGGGGATAGAGACTCAACAGTTTATGACAAAAATTTTGAAGTTTTAAATTTTGGGCTATAAATATAATGTAGACTTCTAAGATGTGTCTCTGCTGTACCACATACACAATTCTAGATCCTGCAATGAACCTGGCGAATTCTCGTACAGGCGGGAATAAATACCAGCACAGAAGAAGAGTGAAAAGTAACCCTTTATTAATTCAAAGTTTAACAGAAAAGCATGATCTTCATACGTCAAAACACCATCAACTTACGGTGGGAAACTTAAATGTAGAATATAATTCAAGTGGAATTCAAAAATATAATAGTGCTGGATTAGCACGTTAATTTGCGCATAACAGGTTGACTCTCAAAAACCTAACAGACGTGAGGATAATCCGAAATGGCCAAAAGGATTACTAGCGTAACAGCCAGATAGCAGCGAAACGTGAGCTGGCTAGTGAAAACACGCTCTGAATGAGTTTTAACCGTTTAAATATTCACTTCGCTTCACTTTAAATTTACATAATGGCGAGAAAATACAAGGGGAAGTTGAGAGGTTCAGGAAAGTTATCAAACTTATAATAAATTTGTTATGCAAAATAAGGGAATCCCTACAGACTGAGACAATTCCAAAAATATGCAATTTATGCATATTTAGAAATTTTAAAACACCGAAATCTTTTTTTAAAAAATGTAAACAAGCACTGGCACTCCCACCAGTTTAAACAGGGACACATGTCTGGTGTGACTACAATAAAGCCATATCATTTGAATGTCCATAAGCATTCTTTACCAGAACCTGTTTTATTAGCTGCTAAAAGTGTATTTAGAAGTATCTCTGACAAAAAAATACTATCAAAATGCATTTATGGAAGAACTCAAAACCCGAATGAAAGTTTTAACAATTGCTTCTACCTGTTTTTGTAAGTGACATCACGTTAAAATTAGGTTTGTTAGATACAGTATGGCTTAACGATGGCGACAAAGCCGCAATAAAGTAGTAGAAATAGTAGGAATACAACCAGGATTTTATATGGTAAAGTCTTGGAGAAAAATAAATTGTAATAGAATTCGTGAGGACCATCTCGCTTACCAAAAGCTTTCTAAAATGGCCAGAAAGAAAAATAAATGAATAAAACAAAATCAGCTAGATGTAGAAATGTCAGTTCAAGATAATTATGGTATAGGAAAACATTAAAAGGATTTTTTAGTCCAAAGGGGCAATTTACCCAGAAGGACTATTAATTTCGTTTTCGCATTTTGCGTCGATTCACTAAAGTCGTTGTTTCACTTTTCAAATTGTTGCCACCAAATATTATCGTCCTGTATTATATTTAAAGAAGTTAAATAATGAAGAATCTGCATAAATGTATATATGTGTCTCTCACTGTGTTAAAACAATGGTACCTACAGCCATCCTATTTTGAATACTGAACGTTTCCAGCCGAATATGGACATTTGGAAGCCCAAATTTGAAATCTGGAATTTGTTTTATAATCGATTTCATATATTGTAAAACTTTAACGAATTTCTGATTAACAAACTCAAGGATTTCAAAGCGAGGAATGGCAACATTGTATAAGAAAAGCATTTTTTTCTCCAGCGCGTATGTATTGGAAATTCTAAAGATATGCTCATTTTAAAATTATTTTGTGATATTGCTGTTTAACTGAATTTTGTTGTTTAATTGCGAAGAACACCATATTTAATAAATAAAAGTAACACACAAAATGTTAAAAAAAAACCCTTTGGACGTAATTTAAGAATTTTCTTTCCCTTTTTTTTAATTAATTATTAGTGTTTAAATGATATTTTGCAATCTCAGTCAAAAAAAAAATCTTTAACTTTTGGTACACTTTTTTTTCAAAACTGTTCAACCTGGATTTTTTAAATTTTTCACAGTCGTTTATCTTAACTATTTCTTCGAAACTATGCAAGATATAAAATAATTTTTCAGTTTCTGTCAAAAAAAAAATCTTTAACTTTTGGTACACTTTTCTTCAAAACTGTTCAACCTGGATTTTTTAAATTTTTCACAGGTGTTTATCTTAACTATTCCTTTGAAACTATGCAAGATATAAAATTAACATATTGGATATAGTAAAAATTTAATACTAATAGTTCAGGATTCTCAAAACATTTTACTAATTTATTTTTAATGTTTTTTTTTTCTTTTTAAGTAAAATGTAAAATGCAGCTTGTTATTCTTAATTGATACGTTTTTAGCCGTCATGGAATCTTCAAATCATTCGTGAAATGTAAGTGTAACTAAACAAACTGCTTTTTAAAAATATTAGGAATTTAATTTACGTTTGATGTGTTTTAAATAATTGACAATCCGTGTGTTTTAAATGAAAAAAGAATCGACTCTATAAGTTTATTTTGAGAAAAGTTATACCCCAATAACCTTTGTCTGTCTCTTTTTTTGCTTTTTGCCGGTTGAGATGTCGTATGTCCCCTTAAGTCAATGCCGTTCCTTATAGAAGTAAAAATTTAGAAATTGAAAAAAAAAAAAAAAAAAAAAAAAAAAAAAAAAAAAAAAAAAAAAAAAAATGGTGTTTAGTGACCTTTTTCGGAGTTCTTGTCATTGCGGAGGAAATGTAAATGCGTAAAACTGGCTTTAACCGGGAACAAACCAAGACAAAAGTCTTGGATCAAAGAAGCTTGAGTGTTCTATCGCTGTTAAAACGAGTTTTACAAAATTCGATCATTGGTGACGAGCGAAATGTAAAATAATATAGTCGGTTTCGAAGCATAATTTTAATGACGATATATTTTAAATAAAATGAAATCATGCTAGTCTTTTTAGAACGCTTTTCTATTCCCAATTAATGAACACGCAAATTTTCTTTTAATATCTGGATCATTAAATTGCAGAACGCTTTAAAACGAAATTTTTAAAAGACGACAAGTTCCTCCCAGATGCCTATTTTCTGCTCGCGCTGTGGAAACCAGCATCATTGAACAGCACTGAAATGTCTTTTCAACTGCGTCTGTCAAGTTATTTCCACCGCAACATCTTATTAGTTTCAATTCTTGGCGACTCATCTAGATTGTGGCAACCCAGGCACTCGAGATGGAGACAGAACAGAACGCATACCCGGCCAAGAGATCTTCACAAAAGGCTCGCAGCAGCAAGCAATCAATTAAACTCGACCAGCCTCTAATGAGGAAGACTTATAATGAGATGTTAAATGAGGTCTCCCTGCCCCCTTGTCTCCGCCAATCAGAAATCTGCTGCCCCCCTTCTTTTCAAGCTTGTTTTAATGAATTTCATTGTGGCATTGCCTACCCTACCCCTCATCTCTCCAGAAACAAGCGAGGTGTGTTTTGTTTCGAGAGGGTTTTGTTTCATTATAAACTTTCATCGTGTTCTGCTCGCATTTTATTTTATTTTTTCACTGTTTGTACGGTAGGTGGGTTTGTGGAAGCCTTAAGGGGTGTGGGGGGAAATTTAAGGATGGAAAGTTTGCCTGCCGCGCCTTATCTAATTCAAAGATTTATTTTTTTTATTTTAGGGGAGGTTAAAGCTGAGTTGTAGTGGTTGTTGTTTGTCGTTATTTTAGGTTCTTTCAATTTTGGTTTTTATTGTTGGTTTTGTTGTGAAATCGAAATTACTCCTCAAGCAAGCAAAAACAAACAAAAACCAACCGCTTTGTTTTTAGAAAACTTTTTTTCATTACTATTATTACTTCTCTTTATTTTTTCGATCTTCAATAGCTCACCGCAAGTAAGATTATTTTTTGTCCTTGGAAAAAGAAGGCAGGATATTTGCCGTGATTTAATGAAACATTTAATTAACATTCCCCACTGCCCTGCCCCTTTTAACTGGGCGTCTCGCTTAACGTTGAAAAATATTTTTTAAGAAATATATTGTGCAAAAAGTGTTCCGTTTTTTCAACGAAACACTTAAGTTTCTTTTATTCAGCTTTTTTTTGGTGTGTGTGTGGGGGGGGGGGGTTCATATCCTTGCTGGTGATTTTTATTTTTTTTTTTCCTT